>WYDI02000485.1:0-18056 GCA_009867235.2 Psittacus erithacus
TTCAGTTGATACGCTGGAGGGAAGGAATGCCATCCAGAGGGACCTTGACACGCTTGTGAGGTGGGCTGATGCCAGCCATATGAAGTTTACCCATGCCAAGTGCAAGGTCCTACACCTGGGTCAGAGCAATCCCAGGCTACAGGTTGGGTGAGAAGAGATTCAGAGCAGTCCTGCGGAGAAGGACTTGGGGGTGTTGATTGATGAGAAAATGAACATGAGCCAGCAGTGTGCGTTCGCAGCTCAGAAAGCCAACTGTATCCTGGGCTGCATCAAAAGGTGTGTGACCAGCAGGTTGAATGAGATGATCCTGCCCCTCTACTCTGCCCTTGTGAGACTTCACTTGGGAGTATTGTGTGCAGTTCTGGTGTCCTCAACAGAAAAAGGACATGAACTGTTGGAACAAGTCCAGAGGAGGACCACGAGGATGATCAGGGGACTGGAGCACCTCCCGTATGAAGATAGGCTGAGAAAGTTGGCGCTGTTCAGTGTGGAAAAGAGAAGGCTGCATGAAGACCTCATAGCAGCCTTTCAGTATAGGGATGCTGGGGATGGACACTTCATTAGAGACTGTAGTGATAGGACAAGGGGTAACGAGTTAAAACTTAAACAGGGGAAGTTTAGATTGATAGAAGGAGGAAGTTCTTTTGTGTAAGGGTGCTGAGATACTGGAAGGGGTTGCCTAGGGAAGTTGTGAATGCTCCATCCCTGGTGGTGTTCAAGGCCAGGTTGAACAGAGCCTTTGGTGACATGGTTTAGTGTGAGGTGTCCCTGCCCATGGCAGGGGGGTTGGAACTAAATGATCTTAAGGTCCTTTCCAACCCTAACTATTCTGTGATTCTAAGGATCACCTTCTCCAAGATTAAGAATGGTCCATCCCACTGAGCAGGAAATCTGGCAAAAGCAGCAGAAGGCCTAGAGAGGTTGTGACGTCTTCATCCTTAGATATATTCAAAACCCAAATGGATACACCCCTGAGAAATCTGCTGTATTGGGTCCTGATTTCAGAATGGGTTTGGACCAGATAATTTCCAAAGGGGTGATTCACACTGTAATGTCATCAATTTTATCTAAAAGGACAAGGATGTCCTGTTACAGTCTCATATGAGACACATTGTTGCTTTTCCTTGGCTTCAGGGCTTGTATTCACACTGGGCATGGTTCTCCTATCACATGCCATCTGCTTCGCTGTAAAAAAACCCTCATCTTATTGTATCCTGATTTTATTTCTCAGGCAAAACATTATTCTTAAGGCCTTTGTCTGTTGGCCTCCATTCTAAACTGATCTCCTGCATTTGTTCTGATTTCCTCTCAGTGCTTAAATTCTGGTATCAGCCACCAAAAAAAATAATAGCACTTTAATAGCATTAAATGTCAGATCTTACATAATCTTTTAGGCATGAATGGCTTTTTACATAATTTTAAAGGTAGAAATTTGAATTCATGTATTTTTCATAATAGTTAATAGTCTTTCATGAATGTTTGACTAATGCCGTGCACCAGATACCAGATGGAGATTTTTCTCTAGTACAAGAGGACTGATGTTCAATAAAATACTAATTTTTATCATAACTGATTTCACTGGCACCAGCTGAGGGCAGGTGAAAGTTAAATCACCTTGAGTCTAAAATAATGGGTACTCCCCTCTTTTAGTTCATGGAAAAAAATAGGCTAACCACACTGTCTGTCTTTGACAGCCATCTTAAATTATAAAGTGTTGGGGGGGGAAGGGAGTGTAACTAAATGAAAAGAGCCTAAATTACAGTTTTAATAACTCTGAGATACTGAAAAATAAAGATTAACCTACCCATGATGTACGAAGTTATGAGTAACCTTGATCTAATTTTGAATTTGTCCCTAATTTGATCCTAGTCTCAAAAGCTTGAGATTAGACTAAATAACCTCCAGATTTTTCAACCTAACCTTTTCTATGATGCTATCTGTATCTATGTGTAAAACAACAATTTTGATTCCCAGTCTACTCCCACAAATGTAGTAAATGAGATGAAGCATTGTCATGACTATTTGTTTCTTAGCAGCATCACTATAGGCACCCAAGATCCAAGCAAGGGGCCTATTGTAAATAGGTCTCAACCTGAGTGTCCAAATCTGTCATTGGCAATTACCGTTCATGTTGATAATGGATGTACTGGAGGTGTTCAGTTGGCTCCAGAAGTCCCTTTTGTGCCTGTAGCTCAGTCAATAAATTCAAGATATGGGGAACCCTGACTTTTCAGTATGGATGCATTTGTTGTAAAATCCTTTCAAGCCTAAAACTAGCAGTAGAGTTGCGTCATTTAAAACATGAAAGCCTCTTTGAGACTGATGCCTTCTGCACATCTTTGGGGCTGGTATCAGTGATGTAGTGCTCCCTTTAAGACCCTAAATAGCCCAAAGCCACCATTATTAAAAACTCAGCACCTCCTGATACACAAATATAATATTGTTGCTTATTTCAATTAGAAAAAAATCTTCTTGAATAATGAGATACCAAAGTGTATCTTTGATCAAAGTGTATCTTTGATACACCAAAGTGTATCAAAGTGACTGCATCAGCTACTAAGGCAAGGATGTTCAATTACAATAAACGCTGCAACACCATGTTTCTCAGGCTTCCACCTCTTGTATCAGAAAGATCAGTTTGGCAAAGCAGTATAATATACTGCAATGACAGTCATCTGTAACTTCCATATACATTCTCTGTATGATAGCCTGGAGGCTTATAAAGGAGAGAAACACAGATAGGAATCTCATCAAAGGAGGGTAGACTGAAAGGAAAAAAAATTGAAGGTTCAGATAAGCTGGATTCAGGTAGCAATAGAAAACAGCATTTTTTAAAATATGTGGGATGCTGCCATAACTCCATTAACTTCAGGGAGGGCTTGACATCTCAGTGTTGGATCTGGATTTGAAACGGTCAGAATGTAGGCTGTTTGGCCCAGTATTTCAACAGTAGTCACTTATTGATAAGGTACAAGATTGCTCCAACATTGAGGAGCTTTTAATATAGGAATTGATTTCTGAGCCCTCTCTGTTTTAAATCCAGTTTGACCGCTGCATTTCTGCAACGGAAAGAAAAACATTGCTTCCAAGAAGCTGCCCCATTCAGAGACTGCTTCTCTGCTTTGTGGAATTAAATTCAAAACATCTTCATCTACAAACATGGGTCAGGTCTAAATCTGTCTGCTGTCCAATTTCCCTTTCCTTTTGCTTCTTTCCAATATTGTTTCTTAGGTTAAAAAAAAAAAACAAAAAAAAAAACGGAAAAAAACTCCCGACTGAGAAAAGCTCCCAGTGGCTATTTCATTCAAATGTCTCTCTGATTCTTCTACTGATAAACTGAAACAACGCTTTCAGATATTAGTGTGAGCCTTGCTGTTTCCTTTTAAATACACTTTTAGCAGAATTTGCTCCTGAAGATGAAAAAGAAAATTGTCCTCAAACTCACTTTCTTTTTCAGAGAGCTTTCTGGTTTTGTTCTGCAAACCCCCAAATCATCTCTTTTGAAAACAGATTAGAATTCATGAGGGTAAGGGGACGCTTCTATCTAAGCCACAGAGAAAATTAATATAATTGATACAGAAAATAAGTCCTGTTTTGTTTAACCAACTGCAGATCCTTTTGGGAAGACAGATGAAAGGGAGCCTCTCACCAATGCAGTCAGAAGTGATTCAGCTGTGATTGGAGGTAACTTCCTTTTTAAAATTACAATTGAAAAATAATCCAATTCAAGGTTTTTGTAGTCTCTTTCAGGTCTAGTAGTTGATGTGTTTATTAGCACAAATCTGTATTAAGATAGGCACCTGCATTACGGATAAAGCCAATAGTCAGTACGTGATGTTGGATATCACCCAAAAAAAAGTCATTATGGATTGTCAAGAGCATGAGCCTTCTAAAATGTAACCATATAGTCAGTCTGTCTGCCTGCTTGAGCAGGGGATTTGGACACGATGACCTCCAGAGGTCCCTTGCAATCTCAACCGATCTCTGATTCCATGTAAGTCTGTGACCTAAGACCCAGCTAATTAGTAATTATTCTACACACTACTCTTTTTAGAGTATCAATACAGTATTCAGATTCACATTCCTGTATGCTTGAGCTCTCTTTTTGCAAACTGGTGGTGTAGTGGAACTTGCTAGGTTATATAGAAGCATTTATATACTAAAGAAAATTGTCTTCATAGCTTCATGTATGGTTTTCATTTTCCTTGAACAACCTGGAAGGCAATTTATCTCTGTTTATTTTATAGGATACCCTGTAGGGTCTGCCTTTTATAATATCTAGAAGCTATAAACCAAAGTACAAGACTCATGCAAGGTTTCCAGAGATACCACAAAAGAAAATATGGCAGATCAGGAATTTGAATGAGCGTACAGATCTGTTTTTTTAAAAACAAACACACTGACCCAACTTTGTTTCCTGTGAAAGCAGAATTTGTCTGAAATTAGAAGTCCATTGCATCAATGTTTGCTGCTTTAAATCTTACTTAAGGTGACAAAATAGAAATAAAAGCTACCAGGGAGTATGGGATAGAGGCAGAATATTATCTACAGACTCACATCAGCGATCTAGCATATCCACTAGCTGTTGTGCATTGCTAATGTATTTTTGAAGCGACCAGGAGTTTTGTTTTGGTTTTAATTTTTTTACTCTTTCTATCCTTCCTTTTTTATCCTGTCCAGGTGTAATAGCAGTCGTGATATTCATCATCTTTTGCATCATTGCCATCATGAGCAGATTTCTCTATCAGCACAAACAAGCACATCGAAGTAGCCAAGCAAAGGAGAAGGAATACCCAGAAAACCTCGAGAGCTCTTTTAAAGCTGACATTGACTTGCAGAACACAGTGAGCGAGTGCAAACGGGAATATTTCATCTGATGGACAATGCAATTTTTTCTTACTTTTACTCCCCTAACCTTCCTTCCTTTATTCCTTGCTTTCTTTTTTGTAATTCTTTTTTTTTTTTTTTTTTCTTGAACATTCATTTTTTGGTAACTCCTTTTTCATTTGGAAAAGACCACCCTGCACAGGAAACACTGACAACACAGTGCCTCATTTTGCACAAGAACCTGGCAGTCACATTTTACTCCTGCAGCTCGAGACCTGTTAACTTACCCTACACAAAGTAAGATCCACATGCACACCTGGTTTCTGCTGTGGGTTCCTGGTTGTTTCAAAGTCCCTTCATTTATTTCTGTTTTTCTCTGGAGCCATTTAATTCATCACTTTTGCACTAGAGCTGGACTGTGTAAAGTAGAGACAAAGTAGCTGAACACACAGCTATGCAGATACTGGGACAGGATAGAGGGAAAGAATGAGTCCAAACTGCCTGATTTATTTTACAGGCTTATTTACAAAAATCATAAAGAACTGGCCGAATCTCAAATGATATGATTTGATACATGTAGCTATTGATTTCAATGATGTTACATTAATTTATACCAGTTAAGAAGCTGGTATGAGGTAAGGAAAAATAAAACCATACTCATTAAGCTCCTTCCCACTACCTCCTGTCCTTTTACTGTAACTCTTAGGCTTATCAGTACTTTTCCAACAATATATGTATCAACAATAAATGTCATTCCCATGCACTTCTTTCACCTCCATCTCATAAGGCTGGCTATGTAGACCCAACGTACTCTAGTGTAACTCTAGCTGTAGCATGAATAGTAGCTCGACTCTCCAAGGGTTTTAGGAAGCTGCTAGGATTTAGGTGCTCTATATTTGTCTGAAATGTTAGAAATGCAGCATATCTGTTCATGCCATGTGGAGGATTATCACATGCTGAGGTTAAATACTGTTGCCACTGTGGCAAAGAAGTACATAGACAAGAAAAAAACAAAAATAGTTCAATCTTAAACATGAGTCACATTTTCTGTCAGTTCTAAAAAAGAAAAAAAAAATAAAATCTAACTACTTACCTTCTCCTCCAAACTGCCTGAAAGATTGATTGGTATTTCATGTTTGTACAAATTGGAATATCTTCTCCATAGCTAAATAAAGAGAGGTCTGATGTCACATCTGAAAAGGTTAATATTTAATCAACCCTGTTTACAAGGAAGAATATTAGGGAAGCAAGTTTAAAAAGATCCCAAATACTCTAGTTGAACTAATCTTTTCTCGTGTTTTTCTAAAGTCTTCTGTCCTTTCCTGATTGGGAACCATGGTGGAGACTCAAATCCTGCCCATTTTCACTTGTGCTGAATGGTTTCTGTATGAGGCTAAAAATCCCTTCTTTTCAGTCAGAGACATCCTAAAGTTAAAAAATGGAGAGATTTTTCACACCCTGCTTGTGTCTGTGTGGCATACTTTTTTCCCAGGGCTTCTGAAGAGTATGTAGAATTTGCTGTTAAACTTGAAGGTTTCTGAAAGGGTTAATCCAATGGCCAAGACAAAAAAAGGAAAAAAAATATTTCTAGCAATAGTCTTAATAAGAATTAATTCAAGACAATTAATTGTGCAGCTGAATCTGTTTCTTTGCCCCTTACGCCCTTCTGAAGTCATGCTGGGGTTTCCACCTGGCAGCCCTTTTCACATGGATTAAAATCAGAGAAGCACAGTATGAGGTAATTACCCACAGCGAACTAGGGATGAGGTTACAGGTGCAACAGGTGCTTTTTTTCCAGGCAGTGCATCTCAAAGGTAGCTGGTCTTTTTTTTATGGGAGGAGGGGACAGACAAGGAGGAATAAACAAATGGCTGTTTGGATATGGTGATTCTTCACTTCTTTTGGAAGACCTTATGAGAAGAGGCATCTGGTGAAGAGAACGCAATCTTGGAAGGGTAATTGCTCTCATGTGAAGAGGAATATGTGAGGCCAGACCCATAACCAGAACTCTTAACTAAGCAATTTTGTAAAACCATATATATCAAAATTAGTATTGGTGCTATTCTTTTTAGACAGTGGTTAACAGCAGCTCTTTTGCCTCATGATGGCTGTTGGCATGATACATGGCTACTTGAGAGTGTTTTTAACATGATGCAATGTTTAATGATGGACTCACTAGCTGTGTTCCCTTTATGCTGCTTCATCTTTTGTGGTAAAATCCTGACAAAGTAATTCTCTTTTCTCCTTCGTTCCTTCTTTCCCCAACATAAAGCTGCTTTGTTTGTCATGATGGGAAGGGAGGAATAAGCAAGCACATGGGCTCCTCTACCCATGTTTGAATCATCTTATCTGAAACAGCCTCTGTACGAGACATCTCGTAAGTCCTAATGTACTTCATTGGCTTCATGGAGAATGGAGTAAGAAGAAGGGGAAAGCCATAGCCAAACTAACAGATACAGTTTATCCTTCTGCTTTCCTACGTGTTAGTTTCCAGAAATAAAATTACTACAAAGGAAGTGCAACAACAAAGCGCAAAGTAGCTTTAGCAGGGGAGTAACTGGAAAAGGGAGACTGAGCAATGAAGAAGAATCCTTTCATTTCTCAAGTGACTAAATTACATTCAGCCATCTTGGGCCTAATTCTGCAAGGCACTGAGCTTTCTCTGGGAGGATCAAGTTTTAGGAGGTCAAGTACAAACAATTTCTGCTATTTTTGCTAAAATTACTTTTTAAATGGTGGGCATCTTTTTTTTTTTTTTAACTATCATTCTAGATAACATTTTTCAGTAAGCACAGGGTATAATATTTTTTACATATAAAATGTTAGGATTTATTTTAATGGAAAACCTGAGAATATGAAATAATTTTTTAAGGTATTATTTGGTTCTTTGGGTTTTCTTCTCCCAAAACAAGTGCCATAACAAAAGTAAGGGGCTGGTAGAAGACAAGTCTCCTTTTTTCTCCTGGTATTATGGTAATCTCTGAAAATTATTACTGGTAGGCAGGGATTTTCAGGCCATGAAATTTTTAAGTCATTTAAATATGGAGTTAGGCACTGGAAATTCTTGTTTTCCAGAAATTACTTGGCCAGTTACAGCCATGCTTTTAAAGATATTTCATCATGCAGAGTCTGAGTTGGATACCTAGAAGGACTGTCTGAGAATCCTGGTGTCTGGCTATAGAAAACAAATGAAGGCTTTCTCTCAGAAAGCTAGATTCCACTAACTTTCCCTGAGACATATGCTGCACCTGAGTGAAGTCTGGAGTTTCAAAGGAATTTATATTCCTGAGGATGTAAACCAATGCTTAAGTGACTAAACAAGATGAACACTTGACTAATTAATTTCAGTTGGGATTCTGCTTCTGTCTTGCTGTGAAATGTTTTAAAATACTACAAGACATTTAAATACCTTTGGAAGTTGTGTCCCATTTCTCTTTTGGAAATAAAATATTGGTCCTAAGTAAGTCACCTGTGTAATTTGCAGTAAGTATTTCATCTGTCCTTATTTACTCACTAGAGACAAGACTGAGTATTTTGAGTAAATTTTTAGCACTTCCTTTATTTTTCTTGCTCTTGCAGTGGCACAACACTTAGGGCATATCTGCAGTGAAAACAAAGACAAGCAACAGACAGGCTTTTTACTCATAGTGGCTAAACCAGGATTCTCATGTGGGTGAAGGTACCTGTGAAAACAAGCTATTTAGGCTGATAACAAGTGTTACCCAGTTGTGCTCAGTCATGAGATTCCCCTGACATCTAAGTTAAACCAATAGCCAAAAGGCAAACATGAGATGATTTCTCTCTGCTTTATTTTGACCGGATGTAGCCAGACTTAACACATCCTATTTAGCAGTTTAGCTCAGTTTTTACAGTGAGCTAAAATCCTTATTTTAATTAGATGCTTGTCTATATTAGACTTTAGCTGATCACATATTTAGCACATTAGGGAGGAGTAATCAATACATCACATAGTTTCACAATGGTGAGGAGATATGAATCTTCTAATGAAGTCAGCTATCGATTTTGCTGAACATAAGATTGAATCCTAGACCTATAGAAGCATTTGAAGACTTCTTTTATCTGAGTCCTTTGGGTTTGTTTCATTTTGAATTTGGTTTTACAGGGTACCTGTTTTAGACTTGACATCCAATCCTGTCCTGTGGTCAGTGAGGACAGGGCAAATACCTCAGATATCCTTGAAGATAAAATTAATCACTCTCTACAGGTGTGTCTTTCTCTCCATTGATTATAGAGTCAGGGTAGGCTCCTGGCAATAGGTTAGCTACTTCTAGCAGAATTTGCCTGCATACAGGAATTTTACACTAGTCTTGTAGCTCCAGTAGACACATCTGCACAGGTCTTAAAAGACACTTAGTTTTTATTGAGATGCCAGCTGGGATAAAGGGTGAACACCACCTTGCATCTAAAATTACACTAGACATCTCTGCTTAGGAAATATATGCTTCTATTTCTAGCTGAATACATGAAAAAAGAGCACTCATTTGAGTTGGTGGCCATCCTATCAGTAACCTGTGGGGCATAGGAGAGGATAGCTCTCCTTCCAGTTTATTCCAGATCCAAGATCTAAAATCTATTCATTGCCTCAAGTGGGAGTATTGGCAGATAGTATATATGTAGACAAACCTACACAGATTCCATAATCTAAAGCTAACTCAGCCCCCTAAAATGCCTTTCCAGCCCTGTGTGTCATGCACCATTTGAGATGATATAGAATATCTCTGCAGTTGCAGTAAAGATGCAAGTCTCCAGTCTGCCATGTCTTGCATCTGCTAGCCTCAAGCCTTGCTTGTCTGATGCCTGTTGACTTTTCAAATTATAGTAATTGCTCATCCAGAACCCCAGAGTTTTCTCTGAGATGAATCACTGAAAAAATCCCATCTTCAGAACAACATCAACCTCCCTTTTCTATTAGTGTAAGCCAATCAGTTGAAGTGCGTGCTTCACCTCAGCTTGACAAGAGTGTAACAGGAGGCAGAATTTGACCCCTTTGTGGTTCACCACCTCATGCCAGTGTTGTTTGTTGCTGTCACCTACACAAAGCTTACACTAAAGAAGACCAGTTTCAGTTATTTTTCTGCACTGTCAGCTTTTCACAGACACAAAGGGATTTGGGGTTTTTGCTTTATTTTTTAAAATTATTTTTCAGAAAGCAACTCTTCGTAAAAGATTTGTGCAAAAGCTAAGACCTTGCAAGGCTAAGACAAGTGCTATTTCAGAGTTTTCATGCAGTTTTGTAATGCCTACAGTTACATCCCTGCCAAACCAAGGGCCTTATCCAGTGTTTTGAGATTGGTGGGAGGCCTCTTGGTTGACAACAATTAGGGCTGCACAATGCCCTTTGGGGTTTGGGAGACTTTTTTCACAAGTTACTATCAAAGCTTCAAAGCATGATTTGTTCCTTTTGGTTCTGCACTTTACTGCACTTCCTTTCCCAATGAAAAGTTCTCCATGTCCCCTTTTGGTGTAGGCATCTCCATCCTCCATGCTCCTTTTGTACATGAAAGTTCTAAAAACACTCTTCTTTTGAGTCTGAAATAACTTTGGTTTATTTTAAGTCATGCGTATAGGATATTTGGATATTTCTGTGTATTGGTACTTAATTTTTGTGATCTTTTGCACTAATTTACTCTGTCAAATACAAAAACTGAAAAAAAAAAAAGCACACTTTCTGGTGAACTGTTGTAATTTGTAAGCTCGTTGTTGTTTGTAATGTACTGAGTCTACAAGCCGAGTTAAGGAAGGATTAAGGCAACAGTTTGTGTTGAAAGTGTCACTCCATATGTAGCTCATCTCTGTTTTCTTCTCTCCTTTATTTTTGACATGTGATGCTATCAAATTGGTGGTAGGAAGCAGAGGATCTTGTGTTACAATTCTAATTAAGGTTATTAAGTCGCAGAAACCAGGAATTCAAAGAAATTGCATAATTTCAAAGTGACACCCAGGTATTCTACTGGAAGGGAGACTGCACTCCACTATAGAGATGTAGTCACCTGCAAGTGGTGACCTGTAAGGGGGAATGGGAACGTGAACTCTGCAAATTGCAATTGTGAGGACACAGTGCAAGAGGTAAAAGCTCTCAGAAAGTTTATGCTGTTGGAAACCAGGCATGGTAACCATCAGGTGGGTATGAGGGTTTTAAATCTTTTTCCACAACTCATTTTTGCCATTGAATGAGCTACTGGTTAGCCTGCCAAAACATAGCCTTAACTGTCGTGATGACCTGTAAAGTACAAGAGATGTGCTTCAAAGATGGGAGAGGATTTCACACCTCTGACTGATGCTAATCTGAATGTCTCCAGTTAGAATCTCCCTGATATCCGAAAAAGGAATTGGGGATGATTTCCCTCAAACAGTTGTAACATTTAATGAAATGTTGGGTACAACAGGTGATCCAAAGAATGGTGTTTGCTTAGAGACTCTCCTCTTCCCATCCCTCCTCTCTTAGTATGCTTGTGGCATCTTTTTTCAAAACCACTGACTGCTGCTCGCATTATACCATTTGCTTCTTGATATGCTGGTCATTACTCTCCTCATGGATTTCAATCCCACAACCCTCAAGAGTCTGTCTGATAGGGTTTCTGCATGGGAAATTGCTCACTTTTGCATGTGTTGTAGTTCTTTCTTGCATCATTTAGGCAAACCATTTTCTGATGTGTTTTGTCATTGTTGGCAATGCTGAGCAGATGTATCTATCATTAAGAAAGAAAACTGATTGCTCTGAGGTAAAGCTTAGATACAGGCAGTCACAGCCTCACATTTCATTCATTACACAAAGGAGTATTCGGATACCCAAGCCCCCTCTATGAAATTTCAGATAAGGTTAGAAGAGCAGGCAGGTACATGATTTGTCAGGCATCCAGCCATAAACATATTTGCTTTGTAAGTTTTGCAAATTAAATATTTTACATAGACCATTGTATCGAGAAGCTAAACACTATACTACCTGATCTGCTTTGAAGCTTACATTGTGAAAGAAACAGAGCCAGCTTCAGACGTGGCTGTAATCCTGTTGAGGTCAATGTAAATGCATCACAGATGAATTTAGCCTTGCCCTAGGCAAGGGCAGTGATGATCTCCTGCAAACTGGGGCTGACATATACGAATTCAAGTCAGGACCTTATAATCATCATCCCCTACTGCTGTCAACAAGAGTTGCAATCACTGCAATTTTGTGTGTCTTCTAGCAGAATTGCGTGTAAAACTTGAGAATAAGTCTTATGAGGAACCACTGAAAGAACTGGGGTTGTTTAGTCTGGAGAAAAGAAGGCTCAGGGGGGAACTTACTGCTCTCTACAGCTATGTGAAAGGAGGATGTAGTGCGGTGGGGGTTGGTCTT
Organism: Psittacus erithacus; assembly: GCA_009867235.2. Lineage (NCBI taxonomy): Eukaryota > Metazoa > Chordata > Aves > Psittaciformes > Psittacidae > Psittacus > Psittacus erithacus. The sequence goes on from WYDI02000485.1 coordinate 12,185, forward strand.
TTCTCCCAGATAATAGTCAAAAGGACAAGAGGTAACAGCCTCAAGCTGTGCCAGGGGAGGTTTAGAGTGGGTATTAGGAAATATTTTTTCACAGAGAGGGTGATCAGTTATTGGAACAGGCTGCCCAAGGAAGCGGTGGAATCACTGGCCCTGAAAGTGTTCAAAAACTGTGTAGATGATGCCCTCAGTGAAACAGTTTAGTGGTAGATTTGGCAGTCCGGGGGTAATGGTTGGACTTGATGATCTTAAATGTCTTTTCCAACCTAGCTGATTCTTTAGTTCTGTGATTCTATAAAGCAATGAACTTCAGCTCCACTTAAACCCATGGTATGACTTAAGTCACCTTCAGGAGTTTCTGGAAATGTGTGCAGGGAAGGATAGTCTGTGGAGGTGTGCTGCCAACCAACATGTGAGCCTACCCACTGATTTTGGAAGGGTTTTATGGGATTTTAATGGAGTCCATCCCTGGATGGACTGTGGTAAACTGTATCCTATTTGAAAAATGAAGGTGCCCTAAAAGCAAGGAAAAAAAAAAAAAAAAAGGCAAAAAGAGAGGCTTCCCAGGCTGTAAAAGCTGAGATTAAATACTTGTAACAAAAAAATTGGCTCTGTCTACAGATGAGCCCTTCATCATTCATTTTACTTTATTCTACTCAAATTATATTAACTAAATCTCTCAGAACACTGCTCATTTCAGTAGCAAAGCAAAAAAAAAAAATTTTTTTTTTTTCTGTTAATGGTCTGTTCAAGGATAAGGCAAGGGTCTCTCAGTTACAGTAAAAAGCAAAACGGAGATTTAGATTATTTCCCTTTCACTATCTGGTTTTCTGAAGAGAATTCCACAGGACCTTGCCTCAGTCCAAGTCAGTTTTGTAGACAATGCAACATGTCTTAACTGTTCGGGGATTGAAAAAAGTTAGCCTTAGCTTCTTTTGTTTTCTATGGTTACTGTTGTACAGAAGAAAGACTTAAACTGTAAGTAATGTATATTTAATAAAAAGAGACTTTTTGTATGATTTTGTGTGGAAGACAAGTGCCTCCTCTTGTGTTTTTATTTTGTCTTCTAGCTAAGTGTACATTAAAAAGTGCTGATTATGGGAAAACTGATTTTCAGGCATTTACATGTTAACACTAAGCCAGCAGATCTGACTGGATATTAATAAAAGAAAGTGCCCACAACCTGGACTGATTTCAGCTATGGCTAAAAGTTATTTTTAGAGGATATCTGGTCATCACCTACATCCCTGATATAACTGATTAATGCTGGTTTGCAGCACCTATCCAAATGCCTTAAGGGGTTAAAAGTCATGTGTGGAGATGTCCTTTAGTTCTGGTTAGAAAACATGCCTAGTCATAACTATAACTTTCCAGGTATCCATGCACACATACATGTGCATGCACACTAATACTCTTTCCCCAGCCTGCCATGCATAAACAAGTGTGTCTTGCCTCATCCATGTGTTCCCTCATGGAACAACCACGCCTGTGGCTGTCACAGGGATCACACTCGCACACTGTCACCTCCACACATGTCCCTAGCATGATAAACTGGACTTGGCTGTCTCAGTGATTCTGCCTTGGCTTTATGCTTTTGATCTCACTGATTATCTTTTTCCCTCTCCATGGAAACTGAGCACATAAATCTCTTAGTCTCCTTTGAAAATCAGAGTCTTTGATACTATCAACTAAAAACCAGTAAACACTGACTTAGAAAATAGCAGTTCCTACTTAATACAGAGAACTCTTTTTTTTTTTTTTTTTCTCAAGAGTTTCTCATGCTTGAATTTGGTGCAGTCCTCATTCTAAACTTTCAGTGCATACACATTCTGTTTCAATAATCCAAAGGCTTTTATATTAGCGAAGGAGCTGTCAGTCTTATTATCTTAGGAACTTCCCTATGAGTCTTATTTTTCCCCCTTAATTTCTGGACAGATTGCCAACCAGAAGGCAGGGTTAACAAATGTTTATAGTCCTGCATGGAGGTACGCTATCTGGCAGGACAGCTTTGCAGTACCTACCTTGGGTTCTGCAGGCAACACTGCACAAGTGCCCATCTCACAGGGCTGATCCAACCTACCACAGGTGACCCAGTCCTCAAACAGCTATCCAGTATGCAGACACAAAGCCATCCTACTCATCATCACCCTTCTAGTGTGCCTTTGTTCCTGATGGGTGCCAGTGGGGCTCAGATATCACTCGACTTAGCAGAAACTTCAAGTTACAATGAATTCCACATCATATTACTTTTCTCAGGAAAAAATGAAGAAGGAAGAGCAATACCAATATAAATCTTCCAGCCTTCTACTTTCATAGCTGACAGAGCAGGAACAGTAGCCTGATGAAGTCCTTTAAGAACAGTACTGACTCCTACAATTTTTTTTTTAATCCAACCCTTGGTAATTAAGTTTGTATGGCTTACAGTCTGCAATGTCACTGTGTCTTGTTTTCTGAGTGCAGAGAGATACTATTTTTATTTTCTTCTTGTTTAACACCTTCGGTGGCTGCTTTAGCCTACCCCATGACTTTTAGGGCTTTTTTAATTCCTTATGCTTCTTTCTGTCTGAACTCTCATGTGATGAGTTAAAGACATTGTTCAGAAGGCTGCATTAAATAATTTCACTAGTGTACTGGAAAAGCATATATCTATTTGGTGGCCTGGCAAAACATCATTAATTGCAGTTTATGACTAGTTAGTAAGGTTCGGAAGAGGGGGACAAGAGACCATGCTGGGTTGTCATAAAACTTCCCTCTTCCTCAGCAATTGCTGTCCTTTTCTATGCAGCATAATTAAACAAAAAAAAAAAAAAAATCACCTTTTTTTTCAGCATCCACAGGAGCAACAAGAGTTTCATGTGAAAGCTTAAGTCCTTCAACCAAAACCCATTGACATCTGTATATAGGCAAATACCATTAAGAGAGCACTGCTGTGAAAGAAATGCAGGAGAGCCCTGCTATAGTTAGCTGTGGTATTTTTTGGCTTTTTCCCCACAGCACGAGTACTGGGCTGCTGCAGTCAGTGATGATTTTTCTATTACCTGTTAGCCTAGCAAGAAATCATAAAAAGCAGCCACACAAGGTCATGTTGTTCCTACAGCCCTTCATGGCAGTGATGCCTGTGTTTAACTCTTCTTAGCCTGAGACCATTGCTAGCTTTTTCTCAAAGCCTAAGCTAAATAGCCTTTCCCTCAATTTAAGGCCATTACAGCTCATGTCATTCCTAAGGGAATGGAAAGAACAGCTCGATCCCTTCCTGTCATGCAGCAGCCCTTTTTCTCTTTTTAACAGCTATATTATCTCTCCAGCTTCCCACACACTTCAGCCTTCCTTGTTTTCAGACAAACCAACCCCACTTCCCTTGCACCTTTTCTTGCATTTGTCTAAACCTATACAATCACAGAAAACAGTCTAATAAGAACATGATGCTTCGTTTTACCATTTGGGGTGTCAGAATTCACTGTAGCATAATTAATCTACAGAAGATTATTTTTTTTCTTCCCCAAAATTTGTCTTCCTCAGACCTAATCTAGGGACCCGTCTCCAACAAAATGTCATCAGACCTCTTCAGTGATGTAGGCCAATCCATACTGCAAAAAACAAAACACTCATGGGACACCAATAGTATGATCTAGCATCTACTACTAGCAGCTTACACACAGTATTACTGTGGCAAGAAATCCAATTGTGTGATGGATTAGAGTGCTTCTGCCTCATTAGGAGGTACAAAGGGGTTGCCAGTTGTCTGAAAGACCAGTTCTTAGTTCATTCCCACTTAGCAAGGTGTTGGTCATTGAGAAATTAGGAACTAACAGGTCTGACAGAAGATCTCTGCTTTATATTTCTCTTAGTAAGGACCATGTATAAGGTAGCTGCTGGATCTCTGCCATTGGTAAGGTACAGCTACAGAGAAAAGAAAATCTTCAAGTGAAGTTTTGAGTGAATTTTGTGTGTTACAAGCTTCATCGTAAAATAATGTGCAATAAACAGGACAGAGCAGGAAATGAACAGGATCTGATGGAGAGAGCATGTGGATGATGAATGTAAGAAAGGCAACAAGCTGCTACATAGCAAATAAAAGATTCAGCATGAAATAAATAGTTCAGCTTCAACAGCCTAAGCTAGCAGTCTGCTAGCAAGTTTATATGGTTTAAATGAAGCATTTTTTCGTGAATGAAGGATTGTACACTTGAGCCGAGTATTGGCCTTAGGGTAGGAATATGAGTGATAACAAAAGAAGTGAAACATACTGTGTACTTTTTACTTCCATGTGGACATACACGGTAGGTCGTGGGTCTAGGAGCTGATGCTTAAAATATGCTTCCACTGACTAGTGCTGGAGATGAAGTGAGAGAAAATAGCTGGCAGCTGAAGAATTTGCTATTTCTTTTAAATTTTGGATTCCATCCTAAGTCTTGCTTACAACCTTCTATTCTTCAAGGCCATCCCTCACCTGAATTTGGTCAGGGAGTGAAAGAGAAAACCAGGAACAGTTTCTCTGCTGAATTCTCTCAGTCATAATAAGGCATGGTAAATAGTCACACGGACAGGACTACAGGACTTCTCTGCCGCAGGATACATCTGAATCCGTATACGTGTGCTGTCTTCCATGGGTAGGATATGCCTGAACTTTACGCAAAAGACTGATAAAGACCCACAATTAAGGCATGTTTGCAAGTTATATACAAACACACACACACACAGAATTCCCTGTTCACACCATGCATAGTGAAGGACTAGGCTGTACTTTTCAGGCCTTTCCTCTGGTCATGCAGAGGAACATCAGCTTTATTTCCTACTGCTGCTGATGTCCAAGATGGAGGAACACCTCAACCCATAGGGTAATGCAAACATCTCCCTTCATTAGTTCACCCTGTCCTCCTAAAAGTCTGCAAGCTGATGTGAAAAAAGAAAGATACCAGCTTCCTATAGGGAGGAGACCATTTAAAAAGCAATAGAGAAAAGATGATGTTGCAGCTTTGTCTCCCCCACCAACACTGCCACGAATTCAGTAAATATTGCAATAAGAAAGATATTGCAGAAGGAAAGGATTTTTATTTTTCATTCCAAGAGCAGACTGTTGTGCAGGACCCTTACAGTCTGATCCAGAGGCTCCTTCTCAGCATCATCAAGTTGAAAAAACTGTAGCCAAAAAGGAGAGGCTATTAAAGGGACTGCATCTGTTTGTGAAGGCAGACAATGGTCCTGGGATCTGAAATCCAGCACATCACCTTGGGACACTACTGTGAGAAACAAAAAGAATCAGTCAATCCTCAGGTTCAGTATTGTTTTATATATACATACTTGTCCATGCACATATGCATAGATAAAATACATACACCTAAGTATCCATGTGTATATATATTCCTGTATATATAAATATACATATTTACACACACATAAGACCTCCTCTGGTGTTAGGTTTCCACTTTTCAGCCAGTGAAAAGCCCCCTGATCCCTATTTTCATGGAATAAGATTTCTTTCTTCACAGTTGGAGGACCTGGGTTTGCTGAGGCAAAAGATGTGCTTCTTGTCTCTTATCCCATGAAGTATTTAAAAGCCTAAATGCCACTTGCTGAGTGGCACTAAATACCCACAAGGCTCAGGCATGTGGGAGCAGAGCTTACATGCTGAGCTGCTGTCTCCAAGTACAAAAAGGTGAAGGGAAAGACTGACTTTGGAGGCTGCTTTGGATCTAAGTGGAATCTGCGAAAGTCGAATGGAGAGTGGAGACTAACAGTAGATTATCGTGGCCTGAATGAAGTCACACCACCATTGAGTGGTGCTGTACCGGACATGTTAGAACTTCAGTATGAACTGGAGTCAAAGGCAGCCAAGTGGTATGCCACGATTGATATTGCCAATGCATTCTTCTCA
>WYDI02000485.1:18592-32805 GCA_009867235.2 Psittacus erithacus
CCATCCCTCCGGGAGCCGAGGGAGGAGGTGGGGGGGCAGTGAGTGGGCTGTGTGGCAGGCCTAAACCACGACAATAACCTAACTGCATCCAGGTCTGCACATGCATGCACACACAAAGCATACACATTAAAATACACGTTTGTACACTTTCAAAACATGACCTCCTGCAGCGTGCAGAGCTTTGCAGTGCAAGTGCCCATTTTAGTTAAATCTGTACGTTTTCATACAGAAGCACAAAATCGACTGAAGTCACAATTCTGCCAGATAACCCTCTGACTTCCTGAACAGCATGAAATCTGGATGGAGTTTTCTTCTGTATTCTCAGTGGATAAGGCTGAGAAAACAGGCTTGCTGCTAAGCGTCTGCACCTTATGAGCAAAAAACAAATTTCAAAGGAGAACTGCCAGAAGGCAGATTTCTCAGAGGTACAGTGATAAGGGAGCAGTTCAGATTTAAAGAGGCATTGAACTAAAAATAATCAGCGTAGTTAAAAAAATATTGAACAGATGTTTTTCACAGCTAATGTTCACCATATACAGGCTGGAGCTATTGACATTCAGGTGAAACAGTAAAGCTGACTGCTTTTCAAAAGGCTTGCGTCTGGGCTGTCAGGACACACTGACATTTCAGTGCAAAACTGTTCCCTTCCTTCCTTACCGCTCCACCCTGTCACTACTCATGTGCTTCAGCAGCCTTTAAGCAGTTCATCAGTACCTGAATCAAAGTCCCCGGAAAATCAGCAGGAATTTTTCTGAAGACTTCAACAGGTCAAAACTATCTTCTGAGTGAGTCAGAAGGGAGCTCTTGGTTTCACACTGCTACAGTTCCAGCAGCTTTCCTATTGTTAGCCAGAATCATCAAACAGTCCAGTTCCTCTCTTTCAGTAGCTTCACAGTTTTACAGCTTACTCCCATTCAAAGTCGTTGAAAACTGCTCTTTTGGAGACACTATGTTTTAAATTTTATTTTCATATTACTTATGTTGATGTTTGTGTTTATGGTTTGGTTTGGAGTATTTTGGTTTTTATTTCTTTATTTTTACGTATATGTATAAATTTTCTCTACTGCTAAATAGGTATCTTAACTTCCCCCATGTAACCAAAAGGTCTTTCCACTTGTTTGCACTACAGGCCAAGCTATTTAGAACAAACAAATTACACCATAATAAATTCCTTCATAGATCATTGGAATTATGCTAGAGAAGAATTACTTACTTGCCCTTCACCTCATTAGCATTTTTATAGTACAGTTAACTAATGCAATGTATGGGCCAAATTCACTAGTAACTATTAAGGACTAGATCACCTTGAGAGCTCTACAATTATATCATTATAAACCCAATGAAATTTAATGTTACTTAGAAATGAATCAAGCTCAAAATTTCTACTGATTAAAGCCGAGTAACACTTTGTAGGCCTCTGATGAAGTTCTGGCTGAAATAAACCAACATTGAATAATGAATTATTTTCTATCTCCTGCATTTCTTTATCCCTGGGGATCTGGGAGAAATCTGGTTTGTATTTTTTGTTGTTTTTTCCCCCATAAGTCCCCAAAGCATTAATTAACTGCTTATATTTTTCTCCACAAAATAATAGATAGTGACGCAGTTTGTTAACCCAGCTAGGGCATTTATCCCAGAACTAGCATCCCTTGTTATTAATACATAGCTTCCATGGGTCTTGTTCCTTCTAAACTAATGCCACAATATCTCAGCAGGAAGTTCCCGAGACAATTTATTATCCTAACCACAGATTTGTTTTTTGAAAGATTATCACTTTTTCAGCTTTGTATAGTCTTCTGTAGGTGTCCTTTGAATGCTGAGAACTGTCTCGCATCATAATATGCATGTATTCTCACCCTTGTCCTCCAGAGAGATGGCCAATTCTCTTTATTTTCTTACTTCTGCCATTATTCGCTTTTCTTCTTCATCTGTTCAATCTGTGCTCAAGAGTCAACTAGACCTAAATAAAATCTCACCCCCTTCCTTTCTCTCCCTCACCCCTCTTTCTCCATCTACCTTTTCACCTCTCTGCAAGGAGAAGGCTTTAAATCTCATAAAATAATTTAGGGCTTATTGTGGGATGTTAATGAATTATGTGATCTATCTTCAGGATTTAAATTATATGAATGCAGAAAGAAGTGACAATTAGCATTACCCTTGAAATCTGTTCCCCTAAAACTGACTCACTATGTGACTTGGGCAAAATGGTTAGTACCTTCTCCAACACAAGATGAAGGAATATTGCCCCTCTTTCAAGAAGTAGAAGACCAGGTCCTTGATTCCTAAGGGTCTCTGTATAAGCTTGATTCATGGAAAGATTCTCATTGATATAATTGTGCTTGAACCAATACTCTAAGGCATTATAAAATGGAAATTCAGATTTGAGTCACCAATATGATAGGCTGCAAAGCTTCATGGATTACTATTTCTGAAGCCGCCTTACAGGAAAAGGTTTACAGAAAACAAATGTAAATCTGGGTAATAACAAAAGGTCTGGAGGCAGTTTTAATGGAAAAACTGATTTATTTACATATAAACAATTTACAGAAATGTGAAGATTTTGTCAACATTTTCATGAGTTATTAAAAATCATCTAACAATATGAAATACGCCATATTAATAAGGCCAGAAAGTGGTGCACTGACATATTATATTATGTGGCAATGGCGTAAAGGTGAAATTGGTTGCAACTATGTCAAAGAAAACCAAAACCCTTCCCCAAAACACTGTGCATTTGCTTCATGAAAGTTGTCAAAAATTTTATTCAGGCGCTATTTGGGTTGAAAAGGCCCTCTGCAATGCCAGCCTTTCCAGGGGACAAAAATGCGTAATTTTGCCCATTACTCTGGCAAAGTGCTAGCAGAATTTCCCTCTCACATTAAGGCATGCTGTTTGCCTCCATCTACAGCTCTGAGCTCCCTCGTGGTAGAGTTGTTAGGAAAATGGTAAATCATATCTCTGAAAAATTACATAAATTCCATACACATACGTACCCCTGATATTTTTCTCTCTTTCTTTTTTTCTTCAGTCACAATAAATATTTTCTGCCTAGCCTTTGTCATATAAAGGAATAACTGGCTATGGGACATTCAACTTACTTGACTTCTGAGGTGCAGAAATAGCATGGGAAAGAAAAAAACCCAAGTAAGCTAACTTAAAAGCCTTTCAGCATTACAGCAGTGGTGGCAGAGATTTGAAGAACGTGGGGAGGCTGGGTCAACTAAGGCAGCTGACTTTTGCCACCCCTCTCTTAAAACAACTTGGAGCAGTAAAACAGAGCATGGCCTGTCTCTGTAGCAGGCACTTTCCCATCAGCCATGAGTGTCATCCCATGTGTTTCACTTCAGGATTTCTGTGATGTCTTCAAATGGCAGCAAGAAGCACATAGAAGAGGTACAGCTGCTTTAGCACTGATTCCCATCACCATAAATAGTCCAAATTTAATGCTCTTTTGCTGTCACCACTCTCTAAAGACCATTTTCTGCTCACATTGGCTATCCTGTGCAGTGTTTTTCTGCAGAAGGCGGTGGGGATGACTTGACCAGAAAGGGAGGAAACAACACTGCACAGAGTGGGAGCTTCCGAGGAGGTCCTGTTACCAAGGTTAATCTTCCGCTAATGTTTCTGAGCCTCAAAGAAACATTGCCAGTCTCTCAAGAGTCTCAAGAAGATCTCTGTATTGGAAGGGAAATATGAAGGATCAAATCTTTCCAGGGTGATTTGTGAAAAAAGATTTGTGTCTTTCTCCCTGTTGTAAGAAATTATAGGTCCCTCATTACTGTAGTTTTACTTTAAGAATGTGATGTCCTAACTGTTATCCTTGACTGACTGGTGTCCTGGGTTCAGCAGTAGCAGTCATTTTTCTCCTTCTTAGTAGCTGGTGCAGTGCTGTGGTTTTGACTTTCAGCCTGGGATCAGCACTGGTAACACTGATGTTTTTAGTTGCTGCTCAGTAATGTTCACTCCAACCAAGGACTTATTGAGCCTTATGCTCTGCCAGGGAGGAGGGGAAGCCGGGAGGAAGCAGAAACAGGACACCTGACCCAAACTGATCAAAGAGGTATTCCATACCACAGCACATCATGCCCAGGATGTAAATTGGGGGCAGTCACCCGGAAGGGCTAGGGGACTGCTCAGTTGGGCTGGGTATTGGTTGGGCTGGGGGTCGGTCAGCAGTGGGTGGTGAGCGGTTGTATTCTCTCCCCTTGTTATTTCCCTTCTCATTATTATTATTGGTGGTAGCAGCAGTGATTTGTGTTATACTTTATTTACTGGACTGTTCTTATCTCAGCCCGTGGGAGTTACATTCTTTCAATTCTCCTCCCCATTCCTCCGGGAGTGGGGGGGAGAAGCGGAGGGAGTGAGGGAACAGCTGCGTGGTTCTGAGTTACCAGCTGGGCTTAAACCATGACAAAATAAACCACCTTTCTGGCTTTAAACTGACAGAGGGTAGATTTAGATTAGATATAATGAAGAAATTCTTTACTATAAAGGTGGTGAGGCACTGGAACAGGCTGCCCAGACAATATGTGGGTGCCTCGTCCCCAGAAGTGTCCAAGGCCAGCTTGGACAGGGCTTTGAGTAAACTGATCTCAAGGAAAGTGTCCCCGCCCATGTCAGGGAGATTGAAACTAAATATACTGTAATGGTCTCTTCCAATCCAAACCATTCTATGATTCTATGATCTTTCCTTCAAATTAAGAGTGATATTCTGCCTGGTGTGTACCAGGAAGGCTTATCACAGAGGAGGCAAGGCCCACAGTGCTGCAGTGGCTCCATGACTTGGTACACTGCTGCCCATCATGTGTCATTTGGGGGTCATACCATTTAGCTTTCTTTTCATTTGCAAGAAGTGTGCCTGCTCATTTTGCAAAGCACAGCTGTGCTCACTCATTTGGAGCAGCTCACCTTTTAGTAGTCAGAAGAAAACAGTATCTGTAAGGCAAAACCAATGCCCCCTCATGGAACCACCATGTTTTCACTCACCCCAGGTGCAGGGAACCCTGAACTGGCAAATGCAGCTGCTGCTAGAGGCCAGGGCAGTCCCATGAGGGGGGTTCTGTTGGGAGTGTTTTAAAAAGATCTACCTACAAAATACTGTAAGGGTGCGCAAGACGAGAACGAGGACGTTATCACGCTTCAGAACTTAGGAACAGCACTTCATATTCTCAAGCGCCATCTACTGGTATTTTACCTGGGAACTACTTACACGTGTACAAACGTTCTTTATTTTGGCATTCTGGCAGGGTGCGTTTTTAACAATTTTGTGTTCGTATGAGTTTCAAGAAAGCCACGTGTAAGGCAGGAAAAGAGAGATCTGCCACTGCCTGGGAAAAGGCAGCTGCTAAAACTGCAGGGGAAAGGCAGTCTCCAGGAACAGCTCCAGCTAGCTTTTCATTAGATGAGAGCAAATTCAATCAGAACACCCAAAGCTACATGAAGTTGGACTTCATTCGTTCTTCTGCTTGTGGAACTGCTTGCTTCATTTTCTTCAAGGAGAAAAGTTGAAACACTACGAGCATATTCAATAAACCTAGACCTCCTAGATCATATAACTAAGTCCCCAGAGCCTGCAAATTTGTTTTCTACAAAAGCTTTCTAAACATTGTATTTCTCTGAATACAAACAGTGGACCAAAACACTTTTTTTGGTTGATTATTATTCTTTATCATTTTCATTACCAAACCTAATTAAAAAAATATATATGATTCAGTTTTACTCAAAACTGTTACCTTTGCCTTTTCTTTTCTCCCCTAGTTATCATCTTCCCTCCCTCTTTAAAGTTAGCCTGTTTTAGAAAAGAACATTTGTTTCTCTCTGTCAAAACTTTGTTGACTTTCAAGCACATTTGCTATATTTTTTTTATATCTAAGGCAAGGAGAACTACCTACTTGGAAAAGCATAGACTTCAAGGTACCTTTGGATATTCTCTGTTCTCTAAAAGTTCTTTGAAGATACCATTTCAGCTCTGTCACCTGGAGACTTTCATACCCTGAAATAGCTCAGAGCATCTACTAAAGTGTTCAGAGCCACAGTGGCAGGTGTCTCAGAAGTCATTATAATGATGCATTCCTAATTTCCAAAGACTAACTGCTTCCTGACAGAAATCATCTTATGTGATATTATTGATGCATACAGAATGTATTAGTGGTGTTAACCACCATTACCAATTCATAATGGTGCTCAGTAGGTAAGCAACATTCAGTATGTTTCATACATCCACAGCTCCCACACATTGATCAGGAGAAGACCAAAAATATTACACACTTTCATTTCCCCTCAGTAATAACAGACTTGGAAGCAGTTTAAAACAGAAAGACATAACCCTCTACCCATAGTCAAAATATCTACAGGCACCATCTGCAAAAATGTGGTTTGAAGCATTCCTTTGTATATTCTTACGGAGCAAGCCAGATCTTTATCAAAAAGATAGGGCACTTTTTAACCATGTTAAAGAAATTAAGACTAAATAAACCTTAGTAGAGAGTGTCACTATATTTTTTTGTTACAAGTTCCCAAAATCTGGTGAGCTTTCTATGCAGTAACCTTCCAATATCCAAGAAGTCGAATATTTGCAAAGCAGATCTCAAAAAAAAAAAAAAAAAAAAGATTTTTGCACTAGTAATGATCCTGATACATAACAAATTGGTATAACTTCACATGAATGAGAAGAATAAACCAGTAAGTGGGGAAAAGGTATCACAAATAACAGACCCAGGAAACAAGGGGCCAGACCTCAGCGCAAGTCACCGCCAAAGTGAGCAGCAGACCTGTACAGTACCCTGTCAAAAGCAAAGCTCCAATGTGCTTTGTCACTTGTGAGAAATTCCAGCTAAAAATAAGAAGGGAGAATCTAGGAATTTAGCGCTTTGCAGGAATGAGGCCCTGAGATATGTGGTGAAGGGATTAACGAGGTGTGTTAATTGCAACGCAGACGAGGATAATTGGCTGCTGATGGGGGTGATTAGGCTGCCAGGTGGAGGCCTGACTCAAGCTGCCTCAGCCGGGTGGAAGAGGAAGTGATATGTATGTTTCCCAGTTCTGTTCTGCCCTTGCTCAAGACTCATGGCCCTTGAGCAGACCGAACGAAGATGATCCAACCTCTTGTTATCCCTCACTCACATCTAGCAAGTTCATCAGGGTGCAACAGAGGCTGCTCCTCACCAGCTATGGTGACAGCAACCAGTAATTTGGCTGCAGTCTCACTGCCCCTTGTCTCCAAAGGGTACATTTGGCATACGAACTCCTCCATGGCAGAGGATGAGAACATGATCCGCGTCGTCAGATGAGCGGATGGGCTCGCTCCTCTTTCCTCCCCAAAGCAGGGACACCTCTTGGGTGAGATTTGCGATATCTGTGTGGCTCTGAGCTTAATGAATTACCAACTGATTATTTTTCTGTGTGAGCCCTATTACCTGTTGGGTACCTTTGAATTTGAGTGCTAGTGGAGTAAGTGAATCTATTGAGGGCAATTCCAAATCTGTATTTCTGTTGCTTCAATAAAATGCTCTATTTGTGAATCCATAATCATGGAAGTTCTTACTGAACGTGACTGGACATACAGTATCGAGCTGATTTTAGCAAGTGCAGCCCAGCTGCACCCGGCTCCTCAGGTCTCTTGAGGAATGGCTGAGAGTCAGGGAGTTGGGGATTTTCTGCTGAATTTCTATGCTGTTAACTCAATGGTTTCCTTTACAGTTTTGAGCAATGCTTGACTAATGTTCCTGGTCGTTAACCCCTGTCAGCTTTAATGAGCTTAACTTCTATTTTCCTTATTCATTTAAACCATTTTGTAAGTCTGGATATTTGTTAGCTTTTCTTAATTAGCAGCAGCAAATTCAAATGATAGTAGCTGGATAAAAAAGGAAAGTGATTGTAGGAGTAAATACATGAGACTGCTGTAATGTACTATTAGTCGAAATAGAAGAACTTAAAACAGCCTGGTAAGAAAGCAGCATTTATATACTCTGTATATAACAATATACCTTCATGCATATGTGTATACTTACACTAGCTAACATAATTTAGCCACCTGTGGAAGCTGGGCAGGAAAGAATACTGTGATCTTCCCTGTGGAACATACCCATCACCTTCATCCAAAATGGCCACGAGTGTTTTAAGAAAACAAATGTTGCCCAGGACTTACTTTGCCCACCACAGAGATGAGGGCAGCCAGCTCTGGGACAGAAGAAAACAACTCTCAGTAGCACATAGAGTAAATACTTGGAGGGGTAAGAAGCAACAACAAAACCAAAACAGTATAGCATCTAAATGAAGATAAGAAAAGAAGGGACAAGTAAGTGCTTTATAGTGGGATCAGGACAAGTGACTTAATCTAGTTGCCTGCATGGCCAAGACACTCTGCTAAGGTCTGTGGGTAGGCAGCATTTGATGACATTCACATTCAGTAGACAGCTACTGAAAGATTTCTTTATTTTTTAACAGGTGACCTTTATCAGGGTGTTGACTGTGGCTCAGAATCATTGTCTTTCATACACAACTGTTTCAATCCACACCTGAATGCTTCTACATCTGGTGGGACTGCCTTAGCTGTATTGACAGAGATAAGTTTTAGTTAATAATGAAAACTACTTCACATATAATTTGAATATTATTTTTCTTAATTGCTATAAATGCCATTGTGGTTAAGAGACTATATCCAGCTTCTCAAAATTATTTAAAATTCTAATGCCAGTATAAGTCCCTAATCCATACTGATTTCACTGGGAATTAGAGAGTAAGATACCTTTAAGAAGCTGGGCTCTAGTTCTTGTAGAGAAAATTAACATATGCCCTCAAGAAAGGTTATAAATTATTTGATATGAGATATTCCAAAGCCAATGTTTTTAGAATGCATTATGTTTCACAAGTGGTTGATTTGTTTCAGTATCTTGAAAACTTTTTAAAGTGAGACACATTTTCTGAAGACATTATCTAATTATTTCTTAGCCAGCTTCAGAGAAGGTTGTGTATATATGCACACATAGATTTATATGTATATAGATCTAGACATATATTTATGTATACATAAACAGGCTGTTAACACTATTCTGACTTTTGAGAGAATTTTTAGAAGGTGTGTATCCAGTTCAATAGACTAGGTCTACATCACTCTGCTATATACTTCTCTAGCTGTAATATTATTTAATATTAACTGGTAAGCATTATATTTAGTAGTAATTCCAGATCCTATACAACATTCTTGCAGGTTAGAGTAACTCAGG
The DNA here is from genome assembly GCA_009867235.2 of Psittacus erithacus. Taxonomy (NCBI): domain Eukaryota; kingdom Metazoa; phylum Chordata; class Aves; order Psittaciformes; family Psittacidae; genus Psittacus; species Psittacus erithacus. Next base: position 27,817 of record WYDI02000485.1, read on the forward strand.
TTCACGCTGAATGAACTCAAGATCATGGTGAATACATTCAGCATTAAACTTGTTGATTTTAAGGAGACCAAAACATGTCGGTTCAACATGACTATAGAAAAAAATTAAACTCTCCTCTAGAACCAACAAATTGGGGCAGGGAAAAAAAAGGCAAAGGTTATTTTTGGTTGGTTTTTTTTCCCCCTATGTTTTTGTTTAGAAATTAACAGTTTTCTATAAAGTGTATGTGCTGTACACTTTCAATAGAAAAAGAAAATAACCCCTGAAGTCTGGCATATGTTGTGAGGGAACAGCAACTGATTGAGGTCTTTTTGTGCACAGAATAGCTTAGTGCTTCAATTACACAGCTCCTCAAATTTTAAAAGCAGCTAAGTATCTACTTCTAACTGCTGGGAAATAATCTTCTATGTGAAATGTGAGTGGAAAAATTGCCTGTGCTATGTTAATTCAAGCAAAGGAAATATACTCCCAAAGGGAAAGTCAAAGTCCCTTGGTGCTGGAATTTAAAGGTGCACCAGTTAGAACAATTTAAGGTATGCAGTTATTTATTTCATTATTTCTTTCTGTGGTCAGCTTAGCAGGTTTTCTCCAGATTGCTTCTCTGCTTTATAGTTCATGTCTTCCAGGCTTTGTGATGGTCTCCACTCTTTGCCCCTTTTTGTAGGGAACATGCAATAAAAACAGTGTGAAAAAAATACCTGCTGTCTTTCCCAGCTGACTTGCATTCCTTCGCTTACTTTTCCTGAGAACAAGTTTGCAATTCTTTCAGAAGAGAGGATGGTTTTCTCTGCCCTTTGCCTTCATCCTCTCCATTCCTGAGGATGTCCAAAGAGTAGTGAAGCTGGTGAAGGGTCTAGAGAACAAGTCCTGTGAAGGGTGACTGAGGGAACTGAGGTTGTTCAGTCTGGGGAAAAAGAGGCTCAGGAGGGGCCTTATCACTATTTACAACTACCTGTAGGTGTCAATCATTTTTCCCAAGTAAGAAGTGACAGGACAAGAGGAAATGGCCTCAAGTTGTGCTAGGGGATGTTCAAATTGCATGTTAGGAAAGCTTTCTTCAGTGAAAGGGTTATCAATCATTGGAACAGAATGCCCAGGGAGTCACCATCCATGAAGGAATTTAAAAGACCTGTAGACATAGTGTTTAAGGACATTGTTTAGTGGTAAACATATCAGTGTTAGGTTTATGGTTGAATTCAATGATTGAATTCAATTATCTTAAAGATCTTTTCCAACCTAAATGACTCTATAAGTCTAGTCTGCGCATACACTATTGTGCTCTCCAGTTAGGCAACCTTTGTGTTCAGTCCAGTGGGACATTACAGAGCCATGGCTTCACACAGTCTGAAACCCACCAGACGACTGAAGCCATGCCACAGCATGAAGAAATAAATTGCATCTAAATGCCACTTCCACCTTGCTAGCCCCTTCTTTGAAGATACATACTAGTAGGGGAAGAGGTGAATAAGGAGCCTTTCAGTTCATAAGAAATCTTCATGCTCTTCATTCAGGTAAAAATATCTGCTGTGCACAATCCAAAGCTCTGAATTGAGGTGCAGCAAATCAGTCCATGTCTTCACCTCTCCCACAAGACTTTGACAGCGATATTCTTTTTGTCTGGGCTTAGTGCTAAATGACAACCCTCTTCAGGAAAGCTAGCAATTTGGTAATCTTGACTTTCATTTAAGAAAAAAAAAAAAAAAAGAATCCCTTGTTTTCCAGACTAGCTGTCATTCAGCATTCATTATAGATCTGCCAGAGATATGTTTGTCGGCATCGTTTTCCTTGCTAAGTGGACTTTAGGGCATCAATGCTCAGAACACTCAAAGGGCATTGTGCTGGTTAAAACACAAAACTGTTCTGAGAAACAAAATTACATATTTTAAAACTTTCTTAGAAGGATATGAAGCAGGCTTACTTTCCATTTAGAAAAAAAATCTCAATATTAATCTGAACTATTACAACCTTCTGTTTACTGAACTACTATTTTAATTAAAGCTTAGTATTTTGAAACCCAAAATTCATTTAGTTAAGTCAGTAATACTGACTTATATCTTATATGACATATCTCTGTCTTTAAAAGCATGTTTTTTCAACCAGAAAACTATTTTCTTTTCATTGAATTATACATGTTTCATTAAGATCCAGCAAAGAGCAGTTCCCATCTGTTCTTAGCTTTCTTCTAAGAAATAGTCTAGGATGTCAGTGATTGACTTCATTTTAAACTGGTTCAGCAAATGCATTACTGAACTGTTGCTTTAATCACAGCCATTTTCTCAATATTCTGCCTATATTTTTGCTTAGCTGTTAAATGCCTTTGTTCTCAAAGCCACAACTAATGCAGCGCTTTTGTGCCTACAGGGTTCTTTAAGTGAAAGAAAAGTAGCCAGGCTGGAAGTGTATAGCTCCAAGACAGAGTTTAAGCTTTCTGGGAAACCTGCAGTGAACTTCAAAGTGCCTGAACTCCAAAGTCATTTGGGTGTGCTTGTCCCTGCATCAGAAATGTGGCCTACATGGATCTAGTCAGAAGCTGTAGTCAAGATCTCACATTCAACATTAGTGAGATCAGTTCATTCCTGTGAAAGTACTGCCTCAGCTGCTAAGCATTTTTGGACTGAACATGGTGATTTCCATGCAGATGATGCCAAAAAGAGATTGGTATTGAAGAAAAACTGATGGCAGCTAACTCACTTAAGCAATGAAGTTCCAGCTAGTAAGGCAACAACATGACATATAACACAAGGGATAGAAGAAAGGTATGAGTCCAAAATAGTCAGGAAACAGTGTTCTAAGGCCTTGCAAATTTGTTGAAGGAGCAGGTTGAGTCTGAGTAAAGCTATGACACACTGACCAGATCAGACTTCCCACATAATAGAATTGAAATCACCTTGCAACCTTTGGCAACTAAAGACCCCATCCAGTAAGACATCCAGTTGAATTTCATCTTATGTAAGCAGGTTTGAAGCTCCTATCCTTGATGAGCCTGAATACAGCAGCTGTTAAATATATTGTTCTCACCTTCCTTGTCTCACTGAGCAGCAAGAATGAGGTAAGAAGGAAACAGGAGAGAAAAAAATAGAGTGTGATAGTTGATAATCTAGCCACTAGATAATTTATTTTATCTGCATGAGGTTGGAAAGCTCTGGACAATGGCATCCCAAACTAATTTTGACTGATGTAAAATAATACTGAAGAGGTAGCTAACAAGGGATGCACATAGGTCTATTGGTTCCCTGAGTCATATGGATATCAAAATTTTTGGAGCTACTTTGACATCCATCAGCAGAACACAGCAGCTAAACATATTCAAAAACATAATTTCCATTTAACTACAAAGGTAACTACTGACCTATGAGAATTTGCACATTGTATTTATATCATTCAGTTGCCTGATTTTTTTGAAGAGAACATATATCCTATTTAGAGCCGCAGTTCATATGAACTCTATTGCCTACCAACTTATGGATATGAAGCTGTCTTGGTTTTGTCTGGGATACAGTTAATTTTCTTCCTAGTAGCTGGTACAGTGCTCTGCTATGGATTTAGTATGACAATAATGCCAATAACATACTGATGTTTTAGTTGTTGACAAGTAGTTCTAAGCCCAAGTTAAGTACTTTTCAGTCTCATGCTCTGCTGGTGATGAGGGGCACAAGGAGCTGGGAAGAAGCAGGGACAGGACACCTTACTCAAACTAGTCAAAGGGGTATTCCATACCACAGCACATCATGCTTAGTATAAACTAGGGGGAGTTACCTGGAAGGGACCAATCACTGCTCTGGTCAGGCTGGGTATCAGTCAGTGGGTGGTGAGGAATTGTATTGTGCATCACTTGTTTTCTTGGGTTTAATTATTTATTATTATTATTATTATTATTTTATTTATTTCTGTTGTTAAACTGTTCTTATCTCAACCCATGGATTTTGCTTTTTTGCAATTCTCCCCATCCCACTGGGGAAGGGAAACTGTGTGAGTAGTGGCACAGTACTCAGTTGAAGGCTGAGTTTAAACCACAACAGATGCTTTCAAGTGTTTAATTGCAAATATCTTCTCTTCTGCTGTCACTATATTACGTTGATAGAGGAACTTCATACCAAATGCTTTCCATGAAAACAATTTCTAAATCAGATTATTTTTAATGTTGTGAGTTTTTTGCACAAGAATAAGTACCTCAATTGAGAGGTATAAAACCAATTAGACCCCTATTTATCTCTGCTTAGCAATTTGGCTTCTCTAATTTCTTTGGTCACTGTGTTTCACTTTGGAGCTTGCTCTGTTCATATATTCTGAGGACTGAATTACTCAACATTTATTTTAGAATGCATTTTTTAGTGATGCCCTTTCCAAACCACTTCCTTTTTATCTGATCCTAAAAACCCAGCAATATTCTTGCATGAAGCTTGGAGAGTGCCATAAAGAAGATGCATTAGTTACCTAAAGGTGCTTGTGTAACAAAAGTTCTGAGCAATAAACAACCAGTAATTGTCAGGAAGAGGAAAATTTCTTAGTTGCTTCCCAATGCCATGTTAAAAATTACATTCTGTGAAACATTTAATTACTTTGTTATTTGGCATTTCTTCCCCTCACCACCTCCCCAGCCCCTTCCACCTGTCTCAAGTGGTGACCACTTCCGAATTTTATTTTACTTCCATACTGCTCTCTCTCTTAAGTCTCTGCATTCTTTCGTGTCATCTGGATGTGTCCTGCAATGGCTTGTTCTTTGCTGAACAGAAGATCATGTTCTTCATTAGACAGCCTGACATGGTTTAACCACAACTAGCAATTAAGTACCATGCAGCCACTTGCCCATCCCCAGTGGGATGGGGAGGAAAATTTGAAAAAAAAAAAGTAAAAATCTCATGTGTTGAAACAAGAACAGTTAAATAATTGAAATAAACTTGATGGTTGTATTATTATTATTATTTATTATTATTATTTATTATTATTATTGTTTACAACAACTGTACTATAAATATAAAGAAATATAAT
>WYDI02000486.1:0-12383 GCA_009867235.2 Psittacus erithacus
GCTTGGAGCAAGCTGCTCTAGTGGAAGGTGTCCCTGTCCGTGGCAGGGGTTGGAGCTGGAGGAGCTTTAAGGTCCCTGCCAATACAAGTCGGGCTATGATTTGATGATCCTATTTAAATCACTTGGCAGAGGGGATGGATAGGGTGAGGGGGCCCAAGACTCAGGGATGCACCCAGCTGAGCCCAGGCAGAACTCAGTCTCCTCTGAGAGCATGAAATGGCACCAAACCCACAGCTGGATCAAGTCTTATTCCAGATTTCCACCCGCTAGATCAAAGGACAAAGGCAAAAGGGCACAGGAATAACCTGCAGTCTGACCTGACCCAGATTTAACTGCCCTGGAAAGCTACTGCAAGGGCTTTATGAAAATAAACCCCACCAAAAACCACCCACTCCCAAAAGGACAGAAGAGCCAGGTTTTAACACTGTGTACATCACAGTCTGGCTTGCAGGAGGTCCCCAGTCTTGGACAAACCCTGGCTAGAGGGGGGACGTCTTTCTGGTGGTCCAGAGCCTCTAAAAAGGGGAAAAAATGGGCATCACATGTCCCAGAAAACATCTCATTCATTACCAAACTGGCTGCACACAGCTCTCGAGACACAAACAAGCCATGGGCACCGTTGATTTCTGAAGAAGAAATTGGTAATGGCTTAGTACAGATGTAAAGAAATAGCTCCTGGGGCCAACCCACCAAACAAGCTACTTAAATATACCACAGCTTGTGAAAGCTTGCAGAGACCTGCTGCTGAGCACGGGATGATCCAGCCTCTGCCACAGCCTCCTCTTTACAGCTTTAAAGTGCCATCTGAGCACAGCCTTTTCCTGCTCCTTAATGCTTTCAGATCCTTGACCTGGTAATGATATCACATCTGCTAGCTATTATCAGAGGAGGAGAAAGGCTCTCCCCTCACTTCCCCTGTATGCAAGCCAGTGTGAACCCAGCACAGCACGGTGTTGCGTCTGTGCGAGCTGAAAGCTGTCAGGCTGTAATTCAAACAAATTAGATCTAGTCACCTTTACCAGCGGGGTGAGAAAATCAGCAAAACCGAGGGGCTACAGAAACACAAGGCCGGGAAGTATTTTGTGACGGGCACAGAAAGCAAACACCTCTGAAGAGCTCTTTTCCCACAGAGATCCCACCCCACCGAGAACATCAGATCACAGTGGGGCATTGCTGAAGATCAGTGGCTGTGCAGGTTCTCTGCCATCTTTTGCAAGACCTAAAAACTGTTATTTCCCAAACTGCGCTGCTGCAAGAGGTGTATGAGACACAAAGGGCTGTGTTCCAGGCTGCCCTGCTGCTCCTAAACTTTGGACAAAGCGCTCACAAACCCACTGCACATGGACTGACACCACATCACCCAGATGCTTAATAACCCAAAAAAGATCCAAGTACTGGGGAGGTAACCACAAGTCTTATTTTGTTTGCACACCTCCCCAGCCAACAGCTGGACCTGGGCACAGGCACAGAGCTGGAGATGAGGAGTTTCTGAGAGCAGAGCCCTGCTTTAGATGACAATGCAGTCCCAGATGTTCAGAGAGCACAGTGGGGCTGTAAGCATCAATCCTCTACTTGCACGTAGCAGTACCCCACAGCTGATTCTCCTTTGCCCTATCAGCAAGCCATCGCCAGCCCTTGATCCCAGCTCAGCCAGCTCAAGGGCACCATAACCGGGACAGTCCTTAGCAGGTTTCCTGCCTTGAGCTGCCTGCGCTTTCTGAACTGGGGCTGCTTAAGGTCACTTCCAGAGGAACCACGTGGAGTCCCTGGCCAGCTAAAGGAGAACCTCTGCCCTCGCATGACTCACCTTCCCATCGCAGAAGAGCCTGAGAATGTTTAGGAGGATGAGCAGTCTACGAGAGCGCAGATGGATGGGGAACTTCCCGCCACACAGCCCTGTGTGTCTGTTAGTCACAACCTGACCTCCCTCCAGCGACCGTGACGCAAAGCAAAGCCCCACTTACTGATTTCAACACCAGCAGCCACCGTCACGCAGCGACGGAAAGAGAAGGGTTGGAAAAGACCTTGGGAGGTCAATCAGTCCAGCCCTGCGCCCCGTGGAAGAGTCAGCGCTGTCTTACCCCTGTCAGGCACACATCTAACCTATTCTGAGAGGCCTCTGGTAATAAAAGCCACATATTCCAGGCTTTTGCTATTTGCATCATGATTTTGAGCACTACTTGGAGAATGAAGGGCACAGAAGGGAATAGCTGCAGAGCAGAACACTGCACTACAGCAACATTGCAGGATCCAGGGGGAAGCTGCTGAAGAGAGAAGGATCTCTCAGCCATACCTCAGTGCAAAATGTAAGGGCAGGTCCCCCAGCAAGGAAACAAGGGCATGAGCGGGGTGCCCCAGCCAACCTGGCCAGACAGCCTGGGAGGGTTGTGACATCTGGAAGAGCTGGTGGGGACTGATCCTCCTTCACCATGTGGAGGTGCAGACTCCAGTGCTGCAACAGAAGCTGGTCTGAGGGGATTAAAACACTGCAAATAAATGACAAATAAAGCTGTGCTCTCGGTGGCTGGGGATATTGACACAAACACACAGACTCCTGCAAAGAGCAGTGGAAACACTTTGTACAAAATCTCATTAGCAAACAAGGGGATTTCTGGGAGCACCATCTGTGTGCCACATTGAACGCTTGCCCCAGAGCGCACAGACTACAGCACGTTGCACGTGGAAACCCAAACAAAAGAATATACAATAATACACAAAGGCAGGGACAGCACATATAGGATGGGGAAGAAGCCAGAAGAGACCTTTTCCTCCCCATCATCACAATACCTGAAATCCCATTCCCTTCACGGCCTCCCCACAATGGACCCTGAGGCATCTCACGTCCACTCTGCACCCAGTGTGAGGCCCCATGATGTTGTCACAGAAGGGGATAGAAAGCTTTGTCATGGATGAGAATCAGCTGGCAATTCAAACCCGATCAGTGCAAGGTAACACAGTGGTCTAGTATTGGAAATACTGTTTTTCCTTGGGTGTTTTCCAAGGAAGTCTCCCAGCTTTCTAAGGCAAAAGTTACCTGGAAAACAGTCTCACCTGTGAGCTTCCTTCTCCAGCTCAGGGCCTTGGGAAAAGCCCAGGAGTAGCCACACTAGGGTAACTGAAACAAAGCAAGAGGCAGTGTTGTATGAGGGGGGTTTGGAGAGCAAAACAAACCCAGCTTCACAAATCAGCAGCTTGAATGAAGCATCTCCAGTAACTCTCAAGTGCCCCTTCTCTTTTGCACTTCCAAATGCCTCCCTCTTTGTGCGCCCACCCAAGGGCTCTTCAACAGCATCCTCCAAACCAGCTATTACTGCAATTACTGCAATTAATTGATTTGCATATCCCCAAAGCACCATCATTAGTGCGACACAGCCAAGCGTGGTAGTGTTTAATAATATCAATCAACAATTATTCATAACATCCCGCCCCGGCAGACCTAAATATAGAGACAAGCATTCATGTGAGAACAAAAAGGAGGGGGGGAAACCAGCAGCTAAACAAAGGAATTAATTTAGAGCAGATTTAGGATCATAGAAACAAGGCAGACAAGAGACCAGCTCAGATGTCTTGCTCCCAGCTCAGATGTCTTGCTCCCAGCTCATGTGTGACTCCTAACCCACCTGCTCCCAGTTACTTAGGTAGCTGCAACTAAATAAAGTCATTTTCTCCTCGCAGTAAATAGCCATAGAGCCACAATGATGTACACAGGGTGGAAACAACAAGAGGCAGCTTCTACAGCCAGCTGGCCCTGGGTCAGAAAAGCACTTCGGTAAGAGCTCAAGAGGGTCACCATGCAGGACAATGCTTAAGCACATGCTGACATTGAAATACCTGCTCCTCCTCAGGACAGGCTCCAGGAAAACCGAGAGGCTGCTATCCAATTTTCCAAGCATCTTTAGCAACACAAGCTGCACCTCTTAGGGACCCTATGCCCTTTGCTGACCTTCACATGTGCAGCCAAAGCCCACCTGCTTAATGCACGAGTCCTTCAGGACACAAGAAGTCCCCTCGTGCTGGGACAGAAGAGCACCTCGCATCAGAGCCTGGAGGTACCATCCACATGGGAACAGTATTCAACACCACAAGCTAATGGGACAACAGCATCAAGGCTGCTCTGTGTCAGCCCATTTTCAAAACTAAACTAAGGCTTTAATTAAACCCAGGCCCTTGCTCAAGAGACAGGAGATTCAGTGAGGGAACCACATCTAAACGGGCCAAGGCTCAAAAGAGCCAGAAACCCATGCTACTGATGCAAACCTGCCACGTTTCACACATCAAGAGGAATACACACCAGTCCCAGCCTGCCCTCCCTTCCCTGTCATACAGCTCCCAAAATGCACACATTTGCCATTTCTTGTGGTTCCTCCTCCACTTGTTATGGGACCTGCTCCCCACGAGCGCAGGACTGAGATGGTCCACAGCCTGTCCACACACTACACATGCCCAGGACCAATGTGCTCTGCTGTGAGAGGGTGAAGACCTGAACAAGGAGCTTTGCAGAAGATACATTTCCCAGCTGCAGCCACGCAGGGCAATGTGAGGCCAGTGTGGGACTATCACCACTGGCCTGACTTTGTGAGCACACAAGGATATGAAAGGGAGCTGACAGATCACTGCCTCACAGTGTGTTCTGCATGACTTTGAAGGGCCCACATCACAGAATGGTTTGGGTTGGAAGAGACCTTAAAGCTCCTCCAGTTCCAACCCCTGCCACAGACAGGGACAACTTCCACAAGACCAGGTTGCTCCAAGCCTCTGTGTCCAACCTGGCCTTGAACACTGCCAGGGATGGGGCAGCCACAGCTTCTCTGGGCATCCTGTGCCAGCGCCTCAGCACCCTCACAGGGAAGAACTGGATGAGGGTCCCTTCCAGCCCAAAACAGGCTGTGATTCTATCAAGAGCAATGCCCCTGCAAGCATGAGTATGGGGAAGGTACAGCTTTGCCCTCACACCTCACCCCCTGGCACTGAGACAAGCTCTCCAACACGCTTCCATCTGTTTTGGCTCCGTGCACTAGAGAGATACATCCCAACACTGTAGATCACACCAGCCTGAGAAGGAGGACACCCTGCTTCCCAGCTCAGTGCCCATACTAAAAGCAACCCCCAGCTACTGACTGCAGACTAAACAAAACTTTTTTGACACAGCTCACAGTCTGGACCCCTAACTGGAGACTCACCCAGCATGGCACCTCCCATCCCTGTTTCTTTCATACCTCTCCATGCCTCCATTGGTGCTGATGCTGGGGGAGATACTGCACCTTGATGGCAGGAAGGAATCAAATGCAATGTCTCATTAACAGCATTCTAAAAAGAAACAAATCAGGTTTTAAAGCTCACTTGCCTTTTGCTGCCCAACTTCCCCCACGCCTGTAACCACACACAATGTGACGGGAGGTGTGCCCAAGAAGTGAACTGCTGAAAGCATGAGCATGAAGCAAGGCAAACTACGACTGCAGTAAACCACTTCTAAAGGGCTTCATTCTCACTCAGAGTAACTTGAAAGGAAACTTGCCTCACGGAAGTTAATCTTCCATCTTTTACCCGTTTTAAAAGAAATACTAGTCTGATGGTCTCTCTTTTTTGGGGGGAAAGAGGGTTTCTGGAGGGCAAAACATCAATAGGAAATGCAAAAGCTTCCTTAAAACCCCACTTGGTTTGTTTGTGAAAACCCCCAGCAGCTTTTACTGCCTCCAATAGCAACTGATAGATTTTAAGAGCAAAGACAGACATTAGTGGCCACAATGCTGCTTTGCAGAGAACATGGAAGGAGAAACCCAAAATAACTGAGTGGCAAGGCTGAGGACCTCGAGAGAGGCTTTCCTGCCTGGGGCTAACTTCTGCTGTAATTACCACAAAAGGGCATCAAGGACAACCCCTGTGTGAGCCAGAAACCTTCCTGTAAGCATTTTATGTGGTTAGAGCAGCAAAGCTGCAACATGGAGCCACAGAAGACGATAGCAGCAAACAGCCATGGGTCTCAATGCGACCCCAGAAGCAAGCTGAGGATGCTAGGCACCCTCCAGCTGCTTCCCACCTCGCTTTTAAAGGCAGCCATTAAAAGGAAAGCTCAAACCAACCAACAGAACCGGGCAAAAGGAAAGGCTGCGCACGCAGGAGAGTTCACATTGACAGAGCCATGTCCTGAAACAAGTACAAGAGGTCAGTCTGGAAATACAACCGGATTTAAGAGCCGAATTCCTGCCGGGCGCTGGCTGCTCGGCTGTTACCGTGTCCCACCTCCAGCAGGGAGGGTCCCCATGCACATCCCATGCTCCAGCAAAGGGCAGCCCGTGCCAGCTCTCCTGCCCCTGGCCCCTATGCAGTGGCACCATCCCGCAGCCAGCCACCACCACGCGCTACGTGCTCTTGCTCCGCAGCCCGGAGACAGCACGTGCTCCTCTCGCACCAGGGTCTCAACACACACCAACGCCCTCCTCTGCCTTCTGCTTCAATGGGGCTTTAATTAGAGGCAGACACAAAGCAGGGTTTGCACAAATGTGTATTCTTAGGTGCTTCCCTCCCTGGGACCCCACTCACAGGCTCAGTGAGAGCAGGAGGAGAGGTAACCCCACAACAGCCTCTGAGTCCCTCCATGGCTGCATCCCACAGGTGGAGGAGCAGCGTCCCCTCTTCAGACACCTCGAACAGCCCAGGAAGTGCAGGACACGTGGGATGCCCCAAGCAAGAGCATCGTACCCTCACAACATCAGGGGCTTCCAAGGGGCTGGCCACGTGTGTTCAAGCAGGATGAAGCCACAGCACATGCAGGTCTGGCCACCCCATTTCACCTGCCTCAGGCAGAATTATTACTCTGCGGCTGGACTGCTTCCTTTACAGTCCCAGAGCTCATTTTCACAGAGAAAATGGGGAAGGAAAGCCTTCAATCCATTAAGTCCCTTCGTAAAGGACTCACTGTTGGCATCTGACTCCTTCAGTGAGATAAACACACAGTCATTTAGGTTGGAAGGGACCTTTGGAGGCCATCTGGTCCAATTCCCAGCTCAAAGCAGCAGTAAATAAATCAGCACATCTCCTCTGCTCCTGCAGCCAAAGGCACAGGTGGGGGACACACGAGGAGCAGGGAAGCCCTGAAGAGACCTCAACACAAGAAAAACCCCTCCTGCTCTGAACACCACCATGGAAAACAAATCTCCTACCTGAAAAGAGGCTACTAAACCACACGTGGCCCAAACTGACCACCCCAGCTCTCCCTCCAGAGCCTTGGAGTATCTCCTCAACACAAAAAAAGCAGGGTTTAGCCCCTAAGCTCCAAAGTAACACTCAGGTGCATAAAAGGTGCATAACTGACCCATAACTGCCTTTGGTCTGAATTTTACCCCTTTCTTCTAAGGGCTCGTGGCATTCTTGTGAACCTTGCAAAGCAGTCCTGTCCCATCAACCTGGGATTAGATGTAAATGCAGCCTCAAAGGTGCCACAACACCATATACTAGCATCAGATACAGAAAATGCTGCAAAGCCCCTGTTTGACCAAGCAAATCCACCTGTTTAACACTTTGATCTTCATGTAGGAAGCAGAAAACCTCCTGAGCTATCCTCCTCCAGCAAAGACATCTTCCCCTGTGCTCACTCCCAGCTCTAACCCCACAATGGTTACAAGCTGTTTCTTCTCTGGTCTATTTCATTTCATCACACCAAAAGCAGCGACAGGCCTGAAACTGAATCACAGGCATCAGTTTCATTCATAAACTGGGCTGCACGCTTGCACAGGGAGCTGGAGTTGCTATTTCTCACTGTTTACCACCTCCGAGACAGGGAGCATTGTTTTTATCCCTATTGTGAGAACAAGAGCAGGGAAACAAAATCACTTTAAGCTTCCCTTTCCCTCCTAATCAAATATAATGGAGAAAAAAACCCCACCAAGAGGCCGGATGTCAGATCCTCGTGGAGTTTTTTTCCAAGCTGTCTAGGGGAGCTCAGCCTGGCGCTGCAGGTCTCTGAGCCTGGTTTTATCAATGGGCTGCATTGGGTCCATGTGAAAGGCCAGCAGGTGTTGGAACAATTGAGCGCAGGCTGCCTCTACATCTGGGCTACAAAAGCCATCGCTGTGTTTACAAGAAACAGGATAATCAAGAAAACATCCTGCCACAGGCACCTAAACAACCACAGCCCCTTGTTACTCACTTTTCTCTCACACTGAGCCGCTTATTTATAGCACAAGAAGCTGCACCGGGAGGAGGAAAAACAGCAGAGTAGTTTTAACATTGGTTTCCACGCAGGAGTGACGCACATGCAACGTGGAAGGCATGGACAGCGCCTGGCCTGCATTGTTTCTTCAGCTCGAGTGGGATGCTATTAACCCTTGAGCTCTGGCTGGGAAGAATCAGCTGAGCAGGAGTTATTGCTTGTGCTTCCTTGATGCAACCATGTCAGTTAAACCTAATTCAGTCTGGGATGCTCTGGATAGAAACTGAGCTGCCACATAGTGGATATGATTTTCCCAGAGCCTAAACACAAAGAGCTAGGCAATTATAGGGGAGGTATTGTGGAAATTGCTCATCCATCTTAGCCTTCAGCACTTAAGGCTGGAGCAGCAGAGTAAGAGAGATTCTTCATGATCCAGCTCCAGTGTTCACCTGAGCCCAGAACCGTGCTGGGCTGCATCCCCAGAGCAAGTGGCACTGTGCTGTTCTCACCAACCCAGGGCTCCCCAGCAAACCTCCAGCCTGTTTACCATGACATGAAAGAAGGGGGTTCAGGTCAGCTAAAATCCACTGCCGCTGAAGGGAACAGACAGAAGCTTATGTTGTGTAGCATTTCCTCTTTGCTTAAAACCGTAACAATTCGGGATGCTTTCAGTCATTCATGGGCACACGTAGCCAGGATTAGCAGCCAAAATTCTTCTCATTTTTCTATCAAAATCATGAGAGGACTATACACAACATCTCAGATTGCTGCCTGGTGGGCCTATAAAGTGAGTAAATGGTCAGAGAATCTGTGCATCTTAAAAGAACTGAGATGGGTCTGTCCCAAAGTGCCACTTCACACGCAATACTGAATGCATCTTCACATTACACAACCAAAAGAAATGCTACTTATTTCCAGTATTTGCTTTGCAGAATAATATCGAAGCAGCCTTTGCCCCCTGAAGTGACTAAAGCCTGACACTGTGTTTGTGTTCATTTATCACAAATTTCCTAGCTGAAGCCAAATGTTCAAGCCAACCACTTTTCTAAAACCTTAGCTGACAAATGGCTTGGATAATGGCCAGAAGCCTGATCCTGATCCCTTTTTCTGTCTTTCTCACCAAAAACCCCCTCTGCTGCATGTTAATTATCAGTCTTGATGGACTGCTAGATCTCTGCTAGCAGGCAGCTTTAAGAACAGCATCCTAGGTAATTAAATTGCTGAACGCTGATGAACGCTTGTCAATACAGAATCAAATCAATACAGTCCCTGATGTTTCCTAATGATGGACAGCCGGTGCTGTCTGAACCAGCTTCTTTTGAAAGCTTTAATTTTCTCAAACAACATTCTTTCAGGAGAGGTGATTTGGGGTTTTACTTTCTAACAAAGAGAGAAGTAGAGTGCAGCATGGCATTTAATATCTGGCTGAGATTTAAAACGCACGCACCTTATGAAGTGTGACATTTTATACCTGAAACCACAGGAACATTTCCCACATTTAAGTGAGAGAGAGAAAATTCTTCAAATTAGATCTGAACTTTATACCTTCTAATTCCACTCCAATCCTCCTCCTCCATGTACCATGCTCGGGCCTGATGAACACGCTGGTGCTATATCAAAGCCTAACAGACCTGACTGCAGACAAATCCCCTTCACTTAGCCTTGAAGTAAGCAGCAAACCTCCTGTACATCCAGTAGTTAATGTTAGCTGGAAAAATAGCTCAATGGTGGATTGCAAGGCTAAATGAACCGGTCAGCACAGCCCAGCTGGCAGAGCCATCCCTCCTGGCTGTCAGCATGAGCTGGAAGCCAGCACTGAAGCCACACAGCAGATCTAGGTCCTCAAGCTTGCAGCAAAAGCTGCCTAGATCTCCTTTACACATTTTAATCCAAGCCTAAAGGGAAATACCCATCTGCAACGAAGCCCTGAGCAGCATCTCCCCAGACTTGCCCATCAGAGCTCCTAGCCCTCACTTTCCTGTGCAACTCAGCTGTAACCAGGTCTTCCCTTGGGACCAGCTGCCCTGCTGTCACAGCCTCCATCCTTTCCGGGAGAGGTTCTCTGTTGAGTCCTACAAGATGAGAGGGACATCGGCACTCTGGGTAGGCCTATGGAGCAAAGTGGTTTTTCAGTGTAAGGCATCCAGGAAAACCCACGCTCCCGGCACTTCTTCACAACCCATTTCATCCAGCACATTGGTAGCATGCAAATGGCCCCTTTGGCAACCCCTCATGTCAGCAGGAGATGCCTTATAGAGCACATCACATCTTACACCTCAGCGACGTGCAGCACAGATATTCCATGTCTGTCCCTATGGCCAAACAAGCAACAGGATCCTTTACTCCAAAAGCCTCAAGTCATCCATCCCATGTGATGGAGAAAACCCTGACCATGCAGCCAGCAACGCACACAAAAAACCCCATTCCTATGCCTTGAAGGACAATCCAGACCTTTGTAAGTGCTTTGAAATATGAGTTGCAAAGGCAGAACATTTTTCCTATTATGTTCCTCACTTTACTTAAGCCCTTACTCAATAAGAGACAGGTGCACTAAGCTCTTTGCCAGGGACCTGCATCTAGAGGAACAAGGCCCTCCAGTTTCATACATTCTCCCTTTGGAAGCTCACTAGTCGCCTCTTAAGCTCTTAATAAAAGACTTCTTTAAATATGATGGCACCTAGTTTCCAAGGCAGCAGAACTTTAAAGCTCGTGTTTGCAAGAGCCTAAGGAATTACAGATGCCAGAAGGAACACACTGTATAAAACCCATCACCTATTCCTGCTGGAGAGATTAAATAACACAGTTCTATTAATGCAACACAATCTGGACAAGGAAGTTGCTATCAGTGCTATACAGAAACATACAACGTGTGAAATAACAGCCACAAATCCTTTAATCTCTGCCTGTACCTAGAGATCTCAGATGGTTGGTGCCTCTAGGGATTATAGGAGATACGCGATCCTGGACTGGAAAGACTGAGATGCTTCATGGTGTTGCCTGACCATCAGTGGCCTCCTGGACCTCAGCTGCAATTCAGTGCTCCAGGGGAAGAGATGAGAAGGGAGATAAAGAAGCAGAAAGCTGGAGATGGGGATAGAGAGCCCCTGTGCCAAACCTGAAGCGCAAGATGCAGCCATGATAGAAAACAGATCACAGAGCAGTCCTCTGAGGACAGCACTGTCCAAACTGCCCAGGCAGACATGCATCCTCTCACTTCAAACTCAAGGATTCAACTAGAAACCTACAGGAAACCAGGATCTCTCACACTCCCCAGTTACTCCATTTCTAAGTGTCTATTTTGTTAGGCTGAACTAACTATTCTCAGTCATAGGCTACCCCCATTTTGGCTAAAAAGCAGGCTCCTTTCCCATAGAAAACAAGCAAAAACTTCAACTCTGCTTATTTCATAATTAATTTTACTGCGTCACTTTCTTGTAGCTTAATTTCCCATCTTTTCAAGGAAGAAGTTTGCTTTTTTTGGGGGGGTGGAAGTCAGCAATGGACACTCCATTTTTAATACAGTTTCTAGCACAATAAAGACCATCCGTTGCCCTGCGACACCGAGGTGCTAACACAGGGCAATAAATTCAGATTAATAATTAACATCCACATTGTATCAAGCAATCTTGTTGCTCTGACTTCAACTGCTTCAGAAAGCTTCTCACTTGTCTCAAATATTGCTTAGCTATTAATTTTAGAAGCTATTTTTGATTGATGCATTCCAGAATAAGAGAAACAAAGTCAATTTTCTATTCTGACTCCAATTCCTGAATTTAATCGTTGAGTTGCACGAGTTACTCCCTTTTCTCTTGGAGATTTGGGAACGATAGCTTGAGGTCTATGGGAAAGGGTATATTGCTTAGGGGTTACGGCCAAATCGGTCCTAAAAACCACACACACCCATGGAAACAGCACTGCTGGGACTCTGCGGGTAGAACTCTGGCTGGAAAAGGAATAATCCAGCAGAAGAAGTGATGCACAAATGCCCATGTTAATGAAAATACAAATGCGACGTTCCCATCTGGGCTGCAAAGACTCAGTTAAGGTATTAAATATGAACAAAACACAAGTTACTTACTGCTTGAGAGCCCCCTGACCTGCAGATGGGTCTTTAGGCATTGAAAGGAAGCAGGCAAGTTTCTGGTGTAAACTGCAGCAGCATGAAGAACCGCTTTCACATTACCACAGCTAATTACAAGCTGATTTTACCACCCCCACCCTACCCCCCTCCCCC
>WYDI02000486.1:12534-73671 GCA_009867235.2 Psittacus erithacus
GTCACCCAGCTAATGTCAAGCTGATTTCACCACCCCCACCCTCCCCCCCCCCCCCCCCCCCCCCCCTCCCCCCACGAAAACGCAACAAGTCCTCAAAGCTCACTTACTCCTAACAAAACCCCACCAATCCCATACACCAAAAGCAATGGTGCAACTTGCATGGCCATCACATGGCTCAGAAAATAATATGCCTCAGATGCTTTTTGTTATGGTCTTGGTCCTCCAAGGTTCACGTTTTCAATGTGAAACCTTCTCCTCCAAAGCCATGGGGGCTAGGAACTTTGTTTGAGAAGCTGATAGCCAAGACTCTCACCTAATTATGTGAGATGGGGCTTCAAGGGGGGGGGGAATAAATAAATAAAACCAGCAAAGGAATGCAGACATCCTGAGATTTATGGCTAAAATGTGACTGCTGGCAGAGCACTCATTGTCCCACACTGCTTCATTTCCCCCTTCCCCACTCGCGCTGCGGAGGAGTGCATTTTACCCCCCCCCAAACCCTTGTAATGTGCTGTAATCCTGTCTCACTAGCTTTGATTTCCCCCTTTTTCAATAAGAAGCCTTTTAATGTCCTACAACAGATGCTTCTCACCCCGCACACAAACCATGAATTAAAACGATTAGTGTTTAAAACAACTCCAGTTTCACTGCCAGCGTTTATAAAGAGGCAAACCAGCTCTATCCCCCCCCCCATCACACCCGGGCTCGGGAGCGATGGCTGTGATTTACACGCTGCTTTACAACACGCACCCATTCCCCCACTATTAATATTTGTATTTTAAAGAAAGCAAAACCCCCAAACTCGGAGCACATCCTGCTAGGAGGGTGAAGTACCCACAGGTGGGACGGAGACACACGTCTCAGCGCTCACTGCCCAGCCGCCCTTGGCACCCAGATGCGCTCAGTTCGGGGATGCAACGGGGGAAGTACAGAACACGAGGCAGGTTTCCAGCTGTTGCAAGGGGCAAAAACCCCACAGACAGTAACAAAACGGGGTTTTAAGCAGTAGCGGATGGAAAGCCACTGGAAACTCGTCTCTGTGGGTGCTCGGAGAAGAAAAAATAGAGGCAAAACGCGATGAAACGGGGACCATCCCTTACTCACACCGTGCAGCAGCACCGGGCGGGGATAACGCACACGCACCTCGTGGCCCTGTCTCCGCGGCAACGGCGGGGCCCGCGCAGGGCGCCCGGTTGCCCGGGCCTCGGACAAGCCGCTGCCAGCCGGGGCCGGGACGGAGCGGCTCCTGGCGGCCTCGGCACCGGCGCGGGCTTCGCGGCGGCCTCGGGCACCGGCGCGGCCTCCGAGGCGGCGGAGCGGCCCGGCGGCGCTTCGCCATGTCTCAGGCGTGAGTAGAGCGGGGCAAGGGGGCCAGGCGGGGCAAGGGGCCGCAGGAGCCCGGGCGACACGCGTCTGATGGGGCTAAAACACAAACACACTCCCCCTCCGCAACCCTCCACGCACCTCCAGGCGGGAGCCCCCGCCGGTACGAACGCGGTGTAACCGGTTCCGCCGCGCCATGTCCGGTGAGGCGCGGCCGGGGCCAGCCCGCGGTTTCCCACGAGGGTGTTCAGCCGCTCAAGGGCATCGGCTCTCCTGGGAAGTGCTTAGGCCGCTGTTCATACCTTTGCTACCCGCTCAGCCCTTCCCTGCTTGCAAAAACACCCCTTTTTCCCCTTTTCCAGACAAAAACTTGCACAAACTGGGTTTTTTCGCCCTGTAATGAATTCCTTATGCTGTCAGCACGGTACAAGTCTCAAAAGTTTGTTTCCAATAAGCAGACCCTGATGATGGCACTGGATCAAAGTGCCTGTAGGGAGCCATGCTCATCTCTCCAGAAACATTACCAAGATACCCAGCCTCCTTATTAAGAATTACTATTGGTTCCTATGTTGCTTTTGCACTGCAAAGTTGGGAACCTAACTGTGAGCATCCTATATGGCGTTATCCCTCCGTATTCCACAGTTTGCTGCCTCCATGGCCTGCAGAACAAGCCCGACTCTCTCACCCTGTCTTCATTGTTCAGCTTGACTCAGTTTAATAGACAGGGCTCTTCAGCATTTCTTGCAGCACTGCCAGTGCTAAACAGCAAATCAGTGCAAATATGATATGCATTTCCCCACCACATGACTAAACTATATAGAGTTCTGCTTCCAGACGAGGTAGTAATGCTGGTAAGGGACTCCAAGTTGACATTGATGCTACTTGGCTCACTTAACTGGAATCACTCTATAGCTGCTCACAGCACGACATTTATAGCTGGGCTAATCCTGCCCTTCATAAATACAAGTCTGAATATACACCAGTTCATCAATCACTGCTTCTATAGATCCTGAGTTGAGCAACAGGCTGGATAGCTTTGTTTGCAGTGTTCTGTACCTCAGCATACCAAGTTTTCTGGACAGTTTGTGCTGTTATTTATTGCCTTATGCTGGATTCAGGTTTTACCACCTGAGAATCTGAAATTAATGAATATTAAGAAAACCCAAGAGTAAAATGTAGTAAAAAATGGTTACAAATCATCAGGACAATAAAAAGTAGAAAATTCTTACTTAAATATAGACAGCCTTAATTTCATGGAATCCCAGGCTGATTTGGGTTGGAAGGGACCTTAAAGCTCATCCAGTTTCAGCCCCCTGCCATGGGCGCCTCACCGCTCTCATAGTTAGGACAGGGAAGAACTTCTTCCTAACTGTCTAATCTCAATCTCCCCTGCTGGTTTTTAAATGGTTGTGGCTGACAGTGCTGGCAAATGCATTAGAAAAGTTATCAATATTTACTGTTCAGAGCCTTGTGTGTTTCTCCCCAGCACAGAGCTGAGTTGTAACCAGTACCAGTAGTTACCAAGTAGGAGCACTCTTTCCTTTTGCAGAACAAGATAGTTTAGGACAAGACTCAGCTGAATCAATTCTCAAGTATGTTACTGATGCTGCTGTTACATAGACTCATAGAACAGCTTGGGTTGGAAGGGACCTTCAGAGGTCGTCTAGTCCAACATGACTGTATGTTACCATGTCATATGGAAGACAGACTTCGTGCTATAGATAGGCACATCAGTAAGTCCCAGTCGAGTCCGTAGCAGTGATTTCTCAATGCTGGACAGTCACATCCTGTGTACTGCATGGAACTGCGACAGAGCACATACCTCTTGTTCTGAGCTTGAGGTAAACAGCTGCTTTTTAGACATCTGGAAGAACAGCTGCTACCACAGAGAAATTGCCTGTGTCTCCTGCAGCCAGTTGGACATACAAACGTACTAAGTGTGCGTGCGAGGTGGTTGTCTCACACACTGTAGGTCAGAATGGTCAGACTGGCATCTTCTGCAGCACTGAGTCACACTGCGCATGAGTTTACGTGGCCGGGATATCAGTATTTCCAACCAGCTTATGTTCACCGTCCTCAGGGCCCTGTGGTCCGAAGCTCGTGGAAGACTGTTATTCCATTGCTTTAGTTTTGCATTAGGGTAGAGGCAGACACTCGAAGCACTCAGTTATATTCTTTTAGGGTCAGTAAGCTCCAGCAGCCAGCCACAAGAAAAGTCAGTGTTCAGACATGCTTGACATGTCCTGAGGACAGTTGTAGTACCCCTTGCGTTTGCTGTGGGGTTCATTAAGAAGTGCTGGACGTAGCGCACTTCCTAAAGTACTCAAACCCCAGCATTTGCATACAGATGTACGCTCTGTTCCAGACGCTGAGCAGGAGATTTACAGAGATGGCTTTGCATTTATGTGTTCCTGCTGTGTTTCCTTTATGAATCTGTTTACCATTTACTTGACCTGTAGGAACAGTGATTTCTTAACTTGCTCTCATAGTCCTACTCCAGCCACATTAAAGCTGAGCCTTGGTGCTGCTACTGCTTGTACCAGGTTTTAACCAGCTACAGGACGTTTGCCACTGCCACCAAGGAGCTTTAAACAATCAAAGCACTTTGAAATTTCACCTCATGTCACAAACAGAACTTTCTGTGGCTAAATATTGATCTAAGACAAGATCTTTAGCATCTCCCTTTCTGCTTCTGACAGAAGCAGCCAAAGGAGACCTGTGTATTTTGTATTGCACCCCCAAAGTTCTGATGAACAAAATGAGGTTGCAAAACGATAGAGTAAGAAAATGCCAATCCAACTTTAATCCCCTCTTCTCTCCCCCACTTTTCGTGGCTGCATTACGATGCAGTTTCTTACGTTGTGATCACATCCTATTTTCTTCCCATGGGGCCCCAGCCTCATTCAGCTATTGGGCTGTTGCTGAATATTTCTTTTTATCCCCTCATTCAGGGTCTGGCCTAAGGCCATATTCTTCAAATTCCATCCAAACGCCACAATTATTAGCTTCCTCCTGGGCATTCCGAGCATGTTCTCTCTCATACATCTCTCAAGCATTCATGGATTCGTCTTTGCCCCTCTTCCCACCCCTGGTAAGCATTAGCATGTCATCTTGCTTATGTTAAAGCAGGAAAACAGGGGCAGAATCCAAATGATCACAACTAAGACCTAAAGCTGCAACTTCCTCTCATGCCTCCCTTCATCCTCAATGAGCAGGTGGGGAAAGATCTTGTGTGTTACTTGTACATTGTCTCCTTCAGGAAAAAGCATTGCCAGTGGAAATATCCCAGCAGCATTTCTGCTGGAAAACAGTGAAAGAAGAAGCTACAGTTCTTGAGAAACTGGGTAGACCATGTGAACTTTGAGCTTCAAGCCTGATCCTGGCGGAGGTAGAGCAGTACCCAGACACAGCATCTGCTGCAGCAGCGCTACACAAGGGTTGCATGAGTTACCAAAGCTCTCTGTCCCCATCTTTTGTGTTTCCCTGCAGAGAGGAGGCTGCTATTCTCCTTACCTCCACAGAAGGGCAGCCTGACAGACAGAGGGATGGCCCTTGGCACATGCTACACCAAAGCTCAGCCATGAATAATGTCATTTAATCACTTTGCTGTGTTTTCCTATAAAAAAGCAGCCATGAGTTTGGCCAGAGAAGGTGCTTGAGACCTGCTGAGGTGTGGCGTTGCCACTGCTGCAGATGATGGGGGCTCCATCGCCTTCCCGTCAGTGTCCCAGCACATTTATGCCACATAAAACCTTTTAGCCCCTATTCACACCAAAGACTGAACTTGGAGATGACAGAAGCACAGAGCTGGTCACACTAACAGTGCCACCAAGCTGTATGTTTTCTTCCCCTGTCACAAACAAAGCCAAGTGAGATTTGTCTTTTCTTTACCCCAAGTACTTCCGACTCTGTAAAACATCATAGCTAGAGCAAGCCTGCTTAAAAGGTCATCTGACAGCCCTCCCTTCACCACCAGCTAAGAAGTCTGGCATAGCTGTAAGCCTGACCAGGCTCAGAACCACGAGTCTGCACTGCTCCGAAGTGCATGCTAAAGGCTTTTACATCAGGAATTGGTTCAGACAACTTGTCATTCACTTTGTGTTATAAGGCCACCCTGATGTTTGTTTGTGTCTACAGCTCTCCACACCAAGAGAAGCTTTATCTGTAATAGGACAGAAGAAAAGAGAAGGCTACTCCCATAATATATTTAGCCCCTCAATCACCATGCAATACCTGAGCAGGTTGTAGCAGAGGAACAGGTAACTGCTGACCTCAACAAGCCAGCAGGCATCTCAAGTATGGTGATCTTTAGAAAGAGAAGAAAGAACCAAAGTAAAGCAGCAGCATTTGTGGAGCCCCTTTTCCCCTGGGGCCTCACTTTCCCCTCCCAACCTTTGTCTCTTGGTTCTTTATTTCACAGAGGCTGCAGGGCAGGGTTTCCCTCCCCTGTGTTTGCCCAGGGTTTAGCACAATGGCTGACCTGGCAAGCCCAGAGGATCTAGAGGATTCCCTGAGGACTGGTGCATACACGCACTTCCTCATTGCTAGACCCACGGCTCAGTCCCTCTGCTCCTTGTGCCCGCGGGAGCCTTGCTCTGCACTCACTTGTTCTCACAAGCCCTGCCACTTCTTTCTCTGTTCTATGGCTCAACACAGCCCAATCTCCTGAGAAACACAGGTAGTTTGCAGTGGTGGCATAAATGCTCCAGAAATGTGTTAAAACACACATGATTTAGAGCTCATTTAATCAGATGACAGTTTCCATGTCAGGCGAAGAGAGATGACCCATGTCAATCAGATGTTTTCCCTTCCATCTCTCTATATCCAGCAGACAAAGCAGTAGGGCACATGCAGTGCTACGTGCTGCATTTACATGGCTGGCTTATGAAAGTGAGAGATATTTCTATCCTCAGGGGACAGCCCAGAAAAAACAGGCATCAAAGTAGCCTAGGTTCAGCCCATATACAAACACAGAGACAGACACAACTTGGAATGCAAACTGTGCCATGTCCTGAAATAACAGGAATAGTTCCTTTTGGCAGGAAGTAAAAACACCAAGACACTGTGGGGAGAAGGGGGGAAGGAAAACCACACAGGCACAAAGGTAACCTCACTGGTGCCAGGCTCCAGTACTGGCTCCTGAGTGGTCTGAGGGACAGTTTGCATGCTCAGCACAAACCCTTGCAAGCAGAGCGTGCTTAAGTGTCAAAACCAGTTCAGCACAAGTAGGCAGGGTAACCTCAGCTGGACCTCAGGACCATTTTAGTAAGTGTAAAAGAGATGGATGGGTCAAACAAACGTGCAGAGTTAGAGGGCTCTGGAATACTGAAAGAGGCAATGTGTAATTTGGCAGGATTTTAAACAGCTTTTTATAACTTGAGCAGAAAAAAAAACATTCCTAAAAGCTTCACTCTAAATAAAGAGATCAGGCTTTACTCTGAGCAGTAAAAGTGAGATTCAAACTAGAAACCATGCTATGGCAAGAGTCTTCTTCAGCCCTTGTTTTAGACTCGGTTTCTACTTCATGGGAGTGAAGAGAAGGGACTTTGGTTAAGAGTTAGAGCCTTGACCTTCCCTCCAAGCCTTAAGCTGCCAGAAAGCACTCTGGGGGCTCTGGAGTTAAGTCACTTTATGTGTTCTTAACTCATCCCATTACAGCATTGTTTATTTTCCCCATAACACTCGTATTTTGTAGTTGCTATGACAATTTGCAGCATTACTTATACTGCTATACACATGCAAAGATTGAGACGGACATCTTTCTTTCCCAGGATTTAATCATCTTATGCCATGAGAAGGAAAATTATGCTCAGTGGTGCTGGTTATCTGCACTACAGGCTAGTTAGATGCTTTAATCCAATCTAATTCTGATGCAGCATCATCCTCAGGCACAGATACAGCTCACACCCTACCCGTCACAGAACAGGAACAAGCCTGCTAGATGAATCAGTAACAGTAAATGAAAAGCCAGTGTGCTCAAGGCTGTTCTGTACTCCCCCTTCAGCATGTGGAAGCAATTTTGAGGGAGTTTACAGCTTAATGCAAAGAGGGACTGAGCAAATAGGCAAAAATACAAGTAGAGACTTGGGGGTCACACGCCGTCTGATTGACAGGCACGGAGCATCAGCCCTGTTCTTTGCTTTTAACACATCACCTTGAAGACACATTACTCCTCCTGACTCCCCTTGGAACAGGGTTGTCTCTAAAGCTGAAGGGCTCTTCAGGATTACAGCAGCTCTGTCAGAAAGGGCTGTAGACACTAAGCACATCCAATCCTTTAGACTAGTCCAGAAGAGCTCCCGTTTAGATACAGTAAAGCCTGAAATAATGATTTTAATCCAGTTCTGGGAGGGGAAGCAAATGGCTGTGCAAGTGTCCTCTGGCTTTTAATAGGGGGAGCCAAAGGAACACTCAGATCATGTTGCTGCTTGCACTTATCTGTTCCCGGTTATCAAGTATCTGCTATTCCCCATTACATGCCTAACAGAAGCACTAGGGCCGCATATCCCCAAGGTGTCAGTCACTCTGCACCAGGTACATGGGAAAATCTGGCAGTTCCTCATAACTCTTTTCTGTCCGTATTTCATTTTCCAGTGGGCCTGTCCCTTCTTTTGCCTTCATTTACACAGAACATCACTGCTGCAAGAGCTCCAAACATACCACAATATCCATAGTCTTAACATCTGACCCATAGCAACGTGCTTGCAATCATCTTAATGTTTATCAGATAAACTAATGCGTTATGGAAACAATTATGTTCCATCTATTGCCTGATGTTAACACACTCTGAAGGCTGGAGCACTCTGTCTCCCTCCTCCCTCAAAAACTCATTTGAAATATAAAGAGAAACTAGATATTAGCTGGCTCAGCAGGAAGAACCACTTGACATTCCTCAGCCAGAGGAGGCAAAAAGGGAGATTATTGTAAATTGGAGTGGACAGTCATGGAATTGGTTCTTGTTGTCTCCGTGCAATAACCTGCATTCAGAACACTTCAACCTGTGCATACCCACTGTCCGTAAACCTGCAGGGCTAGGCTTCCTCCAAGATTTACAGCCTCCCCATTGCCAAATGGCCTTGTGAGCAGGCACAGCTATGTAAGTACAATACCACGTTGTTTCCTTCTGCGCTGGAAAACCCCCTGAACCTCATACCAATAGACGTTCTTCCGCGTCCTGACTGCAGAGGAAGTGGACAGACCTCCCATTGATTCACTGGCAGAGCTGTTAGGTCAAAGCTAACACTGGTCTTGTTTGTGCCAGCCTTCTCCACTCTGCTGTTTTGATGTTGTGTATCTCCTGCACCTGGGTTAATTGCTGCAATTTAATCATTTGAGTAGTGCAAAGGGATGTCAGTGAAATAGGGGAAAAGGAAGGGGAGAGAGCTGGGTGGGCTGCAGAGGCATTAGGAAAAGCAGGACCAGCTGCATCCTGCAGAAACCCAAGTCAGCTGAAAAGTATAATGTGCACTTTAAAACATTAACAGTGCAGATTCAATAGCAGGGTTCAGGTTGGTGGTGGTTCTGCTGATGGCTTCAGGGAGTCCCAACAGCCCCATCAGCATCCTGGATGTGCTGCGTACACCCCCCGCTCAGGGCACTTGTGGGCTGTAGTTTGTCCTCCCATCCACCGCACTGGTCCCTCCTGCAGCGCAAGGGTCATTCTGTTCTCTGAGACTGGGAATGATAAGATCAGCTGACAGAGCTCCCACTTAGGCAATTACAATCTAGCATAAGCAATGTTACCAGCTGCCCAGATTTCTTGTCAGAATTAATACACGAGCCCTTGCTCAGTGCTGCTCAAACCAGCAAGAGGGCTGCTGTAAAAGCTTATGTAATGGAAGCTTATCTAAGAACACCAGGCAATAGTTTGGTGGATGAGACTGCATTGCACCATTGAGGCCAATAGCCTTTATCTCTGGGTGTAAGAAAGAAAAGTCAGTTTTCCCTGTTACCTTAGCCCACTGTTTTCCCCTCCTCCTGCAAACCTGACAGCATGAATCAAGTTTTTCTCCCAGTATCACTGAGGCTTAGTGCAGAAGAAGCTTCTTAACTTTGCTGTTAGAGAAACACTGCCAAAGCTGTAAGGTGGTTTTGACATCTGTCACTCCCAAGAGAGAGCCTTTACCTGGCCAGAAGTAAAACAGGACCTAACAGCATCTTTCACTACCACGGATGTTAGCACCTTTCAGTGACAAATCTGCTGCTTGAGCTCTTCTGTGAATAAAAGCCTCATTGCCCATAGTCCGTTTCTTGCCCCTTTGGGAGGATTTCCCATGATATTCTGCCCTTGGTTTGCTTTTACCATGACAAGCCACTGACAGCCAGTCCATGCTCATCACATCAGAGCTCCACCTATGCACAGAATCACAGAGCTCTTTAGATTGAAGGGACCTTAAAGCTGATCCAGTTCCAACTCCCTTCACCTTCCACTGGAGCAGGTTGCTCCAAGCCCGTGTCCAACCTGGCCTTGAGCACTGCCAGCAATGGGGCAGCCACAGCTTCTCTGGGGACCCTGTGCCTTTGTCCCACCACCCTCACAGGGAAGAATTTTCCTACCAAATTCCTACCAAAACTACCAAGTAAACAGCATTATCGCTTCTGGAAGTGAAGCTGGTAACAAAGGTAGGTAACAGACCTCAAATAGTCCTCTAGCCACTGGACCAGACATTAGCAATTGCTTGGACTGCAGCTGTTGCTACCAAAGAAATAAATCACTTTCCTCACTTCACATTTGAAATACCGCCCACAGCTCCACTCTAACACTGGCACCAACACAGCATTTGCCCCTACAATGAGCCCTGAGAACTATTTCAGAAAGGCAGAAAAGCAACGCATGCTTCAGAAACATCAATTGGTCCTCATCCCAAATATGCAGAGGCCTAAACCAGACCTTCCCTCATCATAAAGACTTTGAGAGGACACCCCTTTTCCATGAAACCATCTTCTCTATTAACACAATAGAATGAAACTCGTGGCACTGTAGGGGGATGTAGCTTCAAGCATTCGAAGGATGCTTCAAGCATGTTAGGGGTGAAGATGAAAAGTTTTTAACTTTTAAGCTTCCATTAATAAAAAAGCATTTTAAGATTCCTATTTTTAAAGCAATCAAAACCAGACACTTTTGCTAAGGGTTTCTTTTTAAATACATTGTAGTTAAAATCTCTTTATAAATGTAATGGCTCACATTTCCAGCCTGCTTTTTTGCAGAGTCCACACACACAGAGCCCTGGCATCGTCGTGTGCTGACTCTTGCTTTCATGTCAGGTTAACTTAGTCTCTTCTTTTTGATTAGCACTTACAATAAGATGTGGACAGATGCCCAGAAAGACCTCGACATCCAGCTCCAGAGAGAAAGGGAAGAGTTCCTCCAGCCAGAGCAGGACCTCGTGAAAGCATTCGGGATGTTGGCCACTTCCTACATCAGGTACATGCAAATCTTCCGCACCCTGGAGATGGCCCATGACCAACTCCTTCACCAGCAGAAACGGGCATTGATTCGGCAAGTGCTGGATGGTGTGATGGGCCGGATCCTGGAGCTGAAAAGAGAGATGGTGGATCTGCAGAAATCAGAGTTTCATTACATTGATAATATCCTGGAAGATCTAAAGCTTCTCCCGGTAGGTCTGCTCTGTTAATGGGCAAATTCATAGGGACTTTGCCTAGTCTATATGTTAAAGACAGTCACGTTTACCCGCAGTCTGTGAAGTTCCACAAAGTGATGTAGTGATATACTGGGTGATCAGGAATTACGGCATTTCTGTTACACACCAGAGCATATTTGGTCTATGATGAGCATTATATATTGGAGCAAGATTTTAAAAGCTGATCTGCCTGATAAATGTGTTGCATTTCAGCTTTGCTATAACAGCACAAGCTCTGTAGATCTTTCTCTTGGCACATGTCCTAATATGAGGGTGCTGAGGCGCTGGCCCAGGGTGCCCAGAGAAGCAGTGGCTGCCCCATCCCTGGCAGTGCTCAAGGCCAGGTTGGACACAGGGGCTTGGAGCAACCTGCTCCAGTGGAAGATGTCCCTGCCCGTGGCAGGGGTTGGAGCTGGATGAGCTTTAAGGTCCCTTCCAACCCAAACCATTCTGTGATGTTGTATTAACTTAGACATCTTCACTATTAACATCAGCAGTTTGACTCTGCCTGATTTGAATGTGGGATTATGTAAAAGATGGGCAACGGGTAAGGAAGGTACAGTCCACTTCAGTCTGCTCTTTTGCATCGCTGTAAAATCAGCCTGGCTCCAGGCATGGAAGGTGAAAGAGCGCTGGAGGAGCGGTTACAGGTAATGCTTGAAAACCACTAACATGAGAAACCTGAGCTAAGTCTTTCATTGTTAAGGAGGCAGGAGCTAAGGGCATGTTCAGTGTCCAGGGCTCAGGACTGCCTGATGTAAAAGCTCCTTGACAGCCGCCCCGCTAAACCAGACGAGGATGCCAATGGGGAAAAGGTTTGAAACTGCTCTAAAAGCCGTAGGAGGGATGAGCTGCCAAAGGAGGCTGCTTCTCTCGCAGACAGCTCCACCTATTGTCACATTCAGGTACCGCTGCTTTCCTAAAAACAGGGTCGGAGCTGGAATTTCTGCTTTTTTCCGGGTCCCGGTTATGACGCGAGATAAACGCCCAATATCATTCTAGCATTGGTTTGAGACTTGCAGATATGTTTCTGTTTGCAATCGCATCCCTGTTGCACCACAAATAGAGACAGACAGTCATTGCCATGAGGTTTCGCAAGCTCTTTCCCTTTGTTTTCATGACATATCATTAAATCCCCTGCAGAAAAAGGGTGGGCAAGCCTGAAAAAGTCATGTTTGACATCTGTTATAACCTGCTTCCTAGCAAAAAACAGTCACTGAAGAGATTTGAGGCTTTTCCAAATGTTATTCCATAGTAGATGCGAATAGAGATTTACATGGGATTTTTTCCATAAAATAATCACATATTATTGGTTAAAAACCAAAACTACTGGCCAGTGTTTGACAAATAACTTCTGTTTCTTAAAGAATTTGCCCAGAAAGGGTATCTCTGATCCTTCCTTTCACTGTATTATCTGGGGCTAAAATCCAGCGTGACCGTAGGCAGCGAACACAACAGAGTAGTCTCATTTTATATCTTATGCAGTGATACAGCATACTTTTTACTCTGTCACTGTAAGGCCAAGCTTCAGGTTTCTTTACTTCTGTGCCTCATGTTTCTGTACAGTTGCCTCCCAACACCCGGTCGTTCCATTTCCTGGAGTAATTGTAAAGATATTTGGATACCCAAATCCCACGTGGAGCCAGGAGTGGCTAAAAAGCTGCAAATTTGACTTGAGGATAAACACCACAACCTCACTTTTCTATGCTGGGCCCCAAGAAGAGGTTATGAAGAGAAGCACTCCCACCCCTTCCAGCCTCAGGCTTGTGGCTTTGATCTCACCTTTAGAGTCAGTAAAAGTCTCAGTCCAGGATCACTTGTAGTTAAAGCCCAGGGTAGATACGGGAGATAATCATCACCCCAACACTGACTGACTCTCACTGCTACCTGACAGTGTAAAAGCCCTCTCTCCCCATTTGAGAGTGTCTAGACATACCACTTCATTTCTTATACCTGGTTTGTAATCCGTCACGGGGCGATTTGCACTGTTAAAGTACAACGTATAATCATTTCCATCAACAATCAAGGATGTTGGAAGGTGCAAACGGAGCTTAACAAGGCAAACATTCAGAAACGTCAGCAGACCAGACCTCTGCATTGTTGAAATCGTCAGGGATAAACACAGACCCACTTGGAAGCTTTCTTATGCTGCCATCACAGCATAAGAAAGGTCTGCACAGTGTGCAACTGAAGGAGTTGGTAACGAGATCTCTAAGTTGGCAGTTCACAGGGGCTGTTTGCATTGGCCACAGTCTTCCCTGCAAATTCTTGCTCTAGAGATTGGAGTTCACAGGCAGCACATTTACCATGTGGCTGTGTCAACGCAGGAGCTGTGCTTTTCCTTTACAGCCAGCGCTTTCCTTGTGCATATCTGTCCACACCAAAGCATTGAGGCTGCAGAGGAGCGAGTCAGAGGTCTCCGTGAGCAGGTCAAAGCCCACCGGTTTCCACAGCAGACAGAACAGAGAGCACTGATGGCACAGCATCAAGTCTTACCTGTCTTAGACTCCCTGGGCAAAGGACCAAGTGTTCACATATACCTGGGGACAACTTATTGTGTAACTTGACTGTGCAGCTCCTCATGAGTAGCAGGACAGGGAAACTGCTGCCTATCTCCCCATCGCTCCTTATAATAAATAATTTGCTTGAGAAGATATTGTGGATGTTCCTGAAACAGGGTACAGGGAACATGGTTTATGAACCAGACCTATGCAGACGCATTCCACCCTCAAAGAAATATACTTGCCAGTAACTGTTCTTGAAGATTTGTCTCCAGTCTTCAATACAACACAAAGAACAGGTTATGCCACTGCAGCATCTTCACTGTTGGGGGAGGTTGTCTGCCTGTGTCTTCTTTCATTTCTCAGCAAAAGTGAAGTTCTGCAGGGAAAGGATCAGTAGAAATGTGAATCAGTTACAGGTTTTTAATGTTGAAATGAGTAAAAGCCACTTCTGATGACACCTTATTTGTGGAAGTCACAGATACCAGTCACAGACAGAGAAATACCTGCAGACAGACAGGATTGTGCTTTAGTTCCTTGTAATGGTTAAAAGAAAAAGGCAAGAGAACAGATCTATTTTTCATGTTGATTAAAAAAAGAAGTGGGATGATCACAGAACCAGAGGTATTCCGTTCGGTGGGAATCATGTTGAAATTTCTGTCCACCTTGCCAAATATTTTAACAGTTTGATAATGTAATTGAACCATTATAAGAAGAAAGATTTCTGGGCTCCCATGGTTCAAAAACTGGTTTGATTTATTTGTTTGGTTGAATTAGGCCTTAGGTAATTGCAAAGTAACAGCTCAGCAGCATTCCAGAGGTCAAATTCCCAACACTCCAAAATATTCCACAGTTTCAATCCAATTTCATTGCTTTGTAAAGGTGTTTAATTAATAAGCGATGTGATTTTGATGCAGATCTCAAAAACATCTCATTGCCATTTCTTCCTCTAGGAAGATATGGAAGTACCTATCCCAAGGTATTTCGTTAAAGAACAGCTGGAAGTCCTGCAGCAGAGGGAGAAAATCCTGGATCAGATTTTGCTTGAGGCTGGATTGCAAGCAGAGGTAAGCATAGCACATACCTACCTGTTAACATGCTTTGTTGTTTTAGTTCATAGTCACACGTGTCTGAACACAAAAACCACTGACATTAAAAGCACTTTTATAGCAGTTAGGAAGTAAAAATCTGCTTATAGATAAGGCACAAATAGAAAATCACATTTACTTTTCCTGTCTAATAATATCCACTCACATCTTGACTCTGGTTGAGACTGAATCAACTCTGCTTTTTGTGTGTGAGAGTGTCAGAGACAGGGCAGCAGCTGGACCAGGTTTAGTAGGTGCTTTATTTGTGTAGCTAATTCTCATCATGTAATAAAGTTCTACTGAGTCAAGTCGGGCTTAAGTTTTCCTGAACCAGGATTCCTAACTGGAGCAGGCAAAACTCAGAGTTCAGGTCAGCGTAAGTGTTAGCATTTGGTTGTTTATAACCTCTGAACAATAACTCCAGTCTCTTCTGTACAGCTACAGAGCTGCGCTGCTAGGAGGAGTAAAAGATTGAGTTTTGGCAGAGCAAAAGTCATTCCATAGAAGTACATGAGTGCTGTAGTGGAGACTGTTCTGGATTTGATATACTTCTGACCTTTTGGAAATAGCACACTGCCTACAAGCAGTCAGTGCTAACCCCTTGAAATAAACAACTGTGCCTACAGGTCTGGACGGCTTTGATTCATAGATGTTACAGCCATAAGAGGCAGTCCCTGATCAGACCACTTGGTCAAACTGCTGCACTGCCCCAACCAGTGAATTCTGCACCAGGAACTGTGCTGGTGGGGAAAGTCTGTGGATTGACCCCACAAAGCAATGGAGAGAAGGTTCCCAGGGAAAGAAACAGCACCAGTCAGATGGAAGCAGGCTGCAGAGACAGCGCAGGCTCTCCACTAGATTACTTTAATGGGCAGCTGCAGTCCTCTTGGCCTCCACAGTAAATCTCTGGGTAAAGTCTCTGCTCTTCTAGCAGCTTAATGGCCTGTGGAGATCCTCTGTTTCAGCACATTACATCTGGAAGCCTTTCTGTTTCCCACAGTTCTGCTCTCACCCCTTTTTAGCATAGCATCCAATACAGGCGAGACTATCTGAGGTGCAGCCAGCTCACCTGGGAGCACTGGGCTCCCTTGCCAGGATGCCTCAAGAGACACAGGATTCAATAAACAACAGATAATCTCACATAGCACGGGTCCAATGTCCTGTGACTTCCAGGTCACTCACCACTGGGATTGCTGAAGGGCTGTCAGCGCTTCTGCATGCACCATAGCAAGCCACAAGCACTCAGGAACTCCTAAGCACTGTGTAACAGACCATGGTATTCTTCAGTGTCCATGGCAGTACTGTTACAAGCAGTCTAACATAAACTGAACACAGCTGAGTTCATCAGAGGAGTTTGCTCTGCAGGTCACTTTTGCTTCTATGTAATTCTCTTTCAGAAAGCCCTGCTCAAAGTATAGCATAGTGAGCACCACACAATATATAGAGAAGTATTAAATCTGAACTGACTCCAGCTGTGGGATTAATGTCAAGAAAGGACAATAATCAGCTGCTTCATGGGAAGCATGAGGGGTTAACAAGATTCTGAGGATTGAGAAAGGGGAGTCCCTCTCTCCAGCTGTACTATTCTGATCTATTTTACCCGAGACCTTTTCCACTTAGTTTAGGCTGCCCAGGCCTGGGCTGGATCAGGACAGCCTGTCCTATTCAGCAAGAGGGCTGGGTTCCCAGCAACACACCCAATGATCCATCCCTTTAGAGAAGTGTAAGGAAGATAACCTATAGCCTAAGAATTTCTCCTTTTAACAGGACAAAGACTTCATGTTCTTTGTGTCTTTTCTTCTCAAATGGATAAAGTTGAGCTGGATCCATAAAGCATACAGAGCCATTCTTACTTCTCGGTGTAGCATCAGGCTTTTCTCATCACACATCAACTCATCAAGTTCACTTTCTCCTAAAGGTCCTCAGAAAAAACACATGTCAAGATAGCAAACTTCAAAGGTATTTTTAGGAAAACACTAGGAGAGGAATCGCTGCTGTTTGTGATAGGGTGGTTGTTCTTTTGTCTTAGAACATTTCCATGAGAGATTTCATTTATTCTTTGCTAACTGAAGTAGGCAATTAACAGAACACACAACTCTAATGCTTGTCTTTGAACATTCCTTTTTTGGCTGTACTGTTAAAGGAACCCATCGAGGCCATGACATGTGAAGAAGCCATTAAAATTATCCAGGTTGCGGAAAGGGCTCGCCAAGGCCGCTGTCGAGCAGTGTACATGAAGCGAATTTACCTTGCAGAGAAGAGGGCAAAACAACCTAAAGTTGAGGTCAAGACGGGTCTGAGTCCAGATGATGCTGCCACTCGCATTCAAAAGGTGAAATCTCTGATTTAACAAGTGTTCTGGCAGAACCAAGCGACAAGGTTTTGCTCAGAACAGCAGTAGACAGAAACACAGCTCACAGAATGGAAAGCATTCCATAATGAGAGCTTCCAGGGTGCCTAGCAAGGTGACATACATCATTTAAATCACTTAACAGAATGAGACAGGCCTCTAGATGGGAGATCAATGGGAACAGTCCTGCCCTGGCAATGCAAGATGACTTTATAACTTAGATGTTGTTTTTCCATTCTGATTTTTATGACCTCCATTGCTCCTTCTGGCATCCCCCTTGGAATCCAGTGCATCTTAGAGAATTCATGCCTTTTCCTGTGATCTCTGGCAAAAGGCTTCATTCCATAGCTGGAAAAGATGACAAAGGGAGATCACTGTTGAATTCAGACAGAGTCCTTACACGAGTAATTCAACTCAGTCAGAGAGGAGAACAGGAGCTCAGTGTAAATCTTAAGTCTCAACACTTTGTGTTTGAAAACCTACATCTACCAGAGTGAAGGCGTAACAAACCTCAGGGTTTGGTTAAAAAAGAAATAGCAGATGGCAACCTGTTAAAGAGCAATAGTTTCAATTGTATATTGTGCCTTTCCTTCCTCTATTTGTTTTTTCCTGTGGCCGCCACAGTAAAGGAAGCTGTTTCAAGACCCATTTATCTCATTAGAGCTTTGTTTACAACTCAGGTTTGGCGTGGATGTGTCCAGCGCAAGAAAACAGAGAACCTGAGAGAGGAGGAAATGGTGTTTCTGGGGATGGTGAGTAGTGCTGCCCTGAGAACACAAACTGCCACAGTCTGTCTGCTCTTCAGGCTTCTGCGATTTAGCAGAAGATGAGAAATTAAGTTCCAAGATTCTTCCTATTTTTAAAGGCATCCCTAAGGAATTCAGAACTAAACTGAGATGATGGATGGCACAGAAGTAGCACTGTTTGTCTTATGCTGCATGTTTTTGTGCTATATATACATGCTCCAATGTATATGGCAGATGTGAAAACAGGCAGTGTAGAATCTGCCCCAGGTTCTAGTGAATTGAACACAGGCATGACAGAGCAAGGACATTTGATTAGTTATTTCTTAATTCAGAATTCCAATACACTTGAGCTACCTTATTTCTGTGATAAAATTAAAGCAGCAAAATGTTCTTCGACCTTTTTGCAAGCCACTGCATATGCACATCAAGAGCAGGGAAGAGGGACCTAAGAACTGCCATATTAATACAGCAATATCTCCAGAAGTCCATCAAAATATTCTCATGTTCATGCTGCAGAAGCACAGGGAAGTGAACAGCTCTCCACAGTCAGTTAGATTACATGGGGTGAAAGAAATCAAAGCAGCCTTTACAGAAGGAACCTCTTGGAGAAGCACATCTGCTCCTCCCACCAACATCTTCCTTCCTAGCAAGTACCTGAGAAAGAGGATAAACTCTTCACAGTTGACATCTTCTTTTGCTACCACTGCCTTCATTAGGCAGTAATGAGTGTCTGGCCTCACAGCTCTCCAAATCCAGCTGCAGTAGCCCTACAAGGGCTCTAGTAAAGCTGCTTCACAGCACCACATCACAGAAACATTTATCACTGCTCTATATTTGGTATATGTATTTATACCTCCATGTTCTACA
Source organism: Psittacus erithacus (assembly GCA_009867235.2). Lineage (NCBI taxonomy): Eukaryota > Metazoa > Chordata > Aves > Psittaciformes > Psittacidae > Psittacus > Psittacus erithacus. The sequence continues at coordinate 31,051 of WYDI02000486.1, forward strand.
GTTCTTAAATGATTTATGAACTAATAACTTAATTTTGAATTAAAACATGCTTACTGCTTCTCCCAGACAATTTGGATTATTTTCTTGGCCAGCAGTGGAATTGCCCTTAGCTACATTATAGGTTTATGACAACTAATTGTACCTGTAGCATACATCTGACAAATATGTATCATCAGTCAAGAATGACCTTAAAATCTTAACTTTAGGAAGTAACATGTACATTAGCCTAAGCTTTGCCATGTTAAATGGAGATAACACCTTATGGATTATTGTCTTTAGTATCTGCTAGTCATTAACAGTAACTGTGGCCAGCACAGCTGAACAGAGCTTTGGCTACCTTCTCCGTGTAAGACAAAGAAGATTCCCAGAGATTTTAACTAGCCCAGACCTAAAATGGTAAATATTTGGGGTGTACTGAAAATGAATTAGAAATCACATCTTTAGCAAAACAAGGGATTGTTTCCTGTCAAATCCCATGACAGTTTCTGCTGAGTCTTAAAACTAGAGTCTTAGGAAGGAAATCTAAGTCTGGTATCAGTTATTGGAGGATTCGCAGCCAAGCACTCTTTTCATGGTGGCCGATAGTAGGAGTAAGTGCTTAGTAGGATGTAAATAGCCCAGTTTATGAGGAGGAAACCTATATGATGGTAGGGATGAAGGGAATTAAACCAAAACACATATAATGTATTCATTTCCTGACCTCCATTCAGGAGCAGGAAAATTGATGTTTGCAGCTCTGCGTTCTGACTCATTCCTCTTTATGAAATGAATAATCAAAGAATATAGGGGAAAAAAATTGACACCTCTAAATAAAAAGAATCTGTTCCTCTTGCCAGTGTTTTTATACCCCCCATTTGGATTTCCCTTTTACTTTCCATGCTGCATTCCCTTCTGCGGTGTCCAAAGGAAGCGGGTGGCAGGCAGACACTGGTTCACACTGATAGATAGGTAGCAAGCTCCAAAGGTCAAGTCCCTTTGATGTATGATCACATCAGCCCTCTAAAAAATGACCACAGATCTTCATGTGTAAATATGCTCAATTTGCTTTTCTAATGCTGCATGACTTAGATAAATGAGAAGACCCAGCCATCATTATTCCAAGCCCATCCCAAAGGAGACTTGACTTTTACTGCAATAAGTATCATTTCTCTTGTATTTATAGCTGGCTTAAAAATGTCTGTGTTACTTTCATACAAAGCCTGCTTTGCAAAAAGAGTCCATTTGCAGTTCCAAATACTGCTATCTAGAAAACTGTGTAGGCCTAAAAACATGGAAATACATGGAAATACCAAGAATTGCCCAAAAGTCTTCTGCTTAATTCAGTATTATTTTCTTTACAGTCTACTTGCTTCAGAAAAGATTATGTATCTTTTCTGGAATTCGATTCTATTTCATCCTTTGCTTGATGACAGAGTAGAAGCCTATGTTCCAGAGGTTTTTCTTGGCTCAGAAGTAAAGCTTCATTATTATTATTATTTATTAAAGCTTAATTGCAGAAACAGCATGATTCCCTCAGCACATGTTTTCCTAAATCTCCAGTAAATCACAATTTGTAATACTAGTTTAATTTGTAAAGAGAAGCGAGCCTCACTAAGAGCACATAGATCTTGATAACTGTTTCCTGATCCTCCTCACATTGCTGCCACAATGCTGTTTACTACCAGCTCCAGCATGACCACCGTAACCACAGTTCCAGGCATAGGGCTGTGTTTAAGCCATATTGACATTGCAAGAAAACACATTAAATTGTCTTGAAAACATGCTTATGCTGTTCAAAAGCCCCTATTTCCTTGCTCTGTTCTACCCTGAAAGGTCAGTTATAGCATACCGTTGTTGCAGTTTTTAGCCTGGGGCATACTTCCACTTGTCTATTTCTGGCATTTATGAGTTCTCCATCACTAAACAGCCCCGTTGGAGGTTGCTGTGGTTGGTTCATGTTGCTGCGGTGCAAACTAGCTATCAGCTTGGTGTAACTGGATGTGTGAACTGGATTTTGGCAACTGCTTTGTCTCAATGTGCTGCAAAACAGCCCAAGCCTAATAGTGAATCTACACTCAGCACTCACCCTAACACTCTATAGCCCCTGCAGGAAGTTACACTTATAATCTCAGAACACAGCCTGCTGGAAAGAGGAGTAGCTGTTTGTAACATAAAATGGTAGGATCAACGGTTTTCGGTCAGACTGATTTATGGAAGGGTAGGAGGAGCCTAGGAACAAGGAATACAAGATGACAAGACAGAATCCATCCCTATTTAGGGGTTTAACCTGCTGTTACAACTCTGAGACAGGATTAGTCCAGAGGCCTGGATATCCCCTTGCTCGTTTTCTCTTAGTGAGCACTAGTAATCAATCCCATTGGAGCCAAGTGCTCTACATGCTTAAGCAACTCATAGGAATGAGCCCTGCGTGCTTTGGACACACACACGTAAGGTCCTTCTTGCCTCACAGATGCAGCTATTGATTTATAGTTAACACACCTCTCTATTCCATGATTTCAGACCTTACCAAAGGGTTGGTGACACAATACCTGCTGTCTCTGATTTTCTCACATAGTATTTCCACCATTCATTCTTCCTTACTCTCTATCCTTTTCACATGAAAGGATCTATGTGGTCTTAAAAACAAACCCTGTTCTCTCCTTCTTACCTCTTTTAAACATACCCTAATTTAGGCATGTTGTCTTGGATAATGCTTTTATTTATATCTGAGAAAACATTCTACCAAACACTCCTTGTGCTTTGAATTCCTGATAAATATAATTCATTTCATCCAGTCAGGGAAGAAAATCAGCATTTCCCAGAATAGCCTTCTGTGTAAACACCACGGACTGCAGCTACATAAATATTAGATGGGATTTAACAAGCTGCTAACTCCATGAGTGAGTGACATTGAAAAGGTTTCTTCAGCTCTTGAAAATGGGCAGTTACAGCAGTGGTCCACACCAGGCCTGTGTTTATCAAGCATAAGATTAAAATGACTTTTGTTTTACTTGCAACCTGGATGACGTTTTAGATGTCAGCACAAAGTTACATGTTATTTCACCAGGCATACATATGTATATACATAGCGATAACTAATCTGTCCTGTTTTCAATACACATTTTAAACCTGCTTGTTTTGGAAATAGGAGGATGCTGGGAAGCAAGGCGGCTGCTAAATAATTTGGCTTTCATTGGCTGGAGTCACACTAAGAATGAAATCACTGCCTGGCAGAGTCCAAAGCATACCTGCCATTGTTAATAGAAATTTAACAGCGTGGCCAGGTATAATATCAGAAATAAACATAGCCAATATTATATAAACTTACACAGCCATGAATATGTTTTCTCCACTTCAACTTCACTATATCTTAATAAAAAGTGTTGCATGTCAATAGTTTTATAAAAATATATTATACAAAACAGCCATTTTCAGTATTTTTTTTCTAATAAGGCCTCTCCTACTAATGCTTTGTTTGAATGCATATGACACTTTAATTGGCAAAGCCTATTGAAGTGAATCATATAGTAGAGAAGCTTTAATGAATGCAATACATTTTGCTTAGTTGTGCCTTTTTTTGTGCCTAATTTAGGAATTCAGCCATATAATTGATGTGGCTATCACCGTTTGTGTACCATGGCACTTAGATGAATACAGTCCTCAGAAGACAAGAAACCTCTTTAAAACACATTCCTTCCCACAGCCAGACAAAATACATGGAGAAAAGCAGGGACCAAACTTGTAAAGATAATTTGCATCACAGTTTAAAAGCCAGTAGAATAACAGTGATAAGTAACAGCACCCCAGTTGCTTAGATGGCAAGTTCTTGTAGTCAACGAGTAAGGATTTACTTGCCCATGTTCACTACTGGTGAAAGGGACCATTAAAACCGATTACTTTAAAACTACTTACTTTGCTTAGGAAATAAAGTCCTCCAGATAAGCAAACTATACTATAGTACTGAAAAGCTATAGCAAACTGCTACACAACTAGTATGTCTTTCAAAAGATTATGGACAATCCTCTCTGTAGCAGAACATTTACTGAAGAAATCCCATAAAACCATGCACCGTGTGCTTTAGCTGTGCTGTTTCAGGGCTAAGACAAGACACTGCCCAAATTAAGTACCCAGTAATAAAAGCTGCAGTAAATCTACCTTTCAGGCATAATATGAATGTTAGCCTTAAAATGTGAAGTAAAATGAAATGTATTTATTTCATTGAAATGAAGACCATCTTTCCTTGTAAGTGCAGTCGTAATGGAACAATTGACGAGCAGTTAGTTCCACAGCATGGGACCTCCTATATGCAGAACTGTAGCCTTAAGCATGTTTAGCCAAGGCTGCACACCTCTAAGTGCTTTATAATGAACAATAAAGCAGTCTGCGTTGGAAAGAGCTGTTGAGCTGACTAAGCAGGAAGACAGGCAAGGAGAGCCATCTGTGCAACTCGGTTCCTAAGTCAAAAGGGAATATCCACAGGGACTTTCATCACATCAGCTTACCTGAGAGGTGAAGGGAGCCTCTTCCATCCTTTTACTGGTGGGTCTTTTGCTTTTAGGAAACCTAAATTCTCTGTGAGGAGGATGGGGGAGAGGAGGAAGGAGCAGAAGTCTCTCAGCACTCTCCTCAGCATACTTGTGACTGATGAGTTGGAATAAAACTCTGCTTTAGACAAATGTCCATTTTGCCTTATTAATTTAAACAAGGATTTTAAAGACAAAGCCTATCAAACATTAGATAAGCATTTTAAGTTAATGGACCATGTAGTCCTATTTTCCCACAAACTCAGGGATCTTCATATTATGTCCCATTTCTACAGCAACATCAATTATTACTATGTATACTTTTGCTGACAGAAGACCACACTAAAAATGTGAGTTTCGTTATCCAGTTCTGGGTCATTAACTGTGAAAAGCTTGTAAATATAATGGTTTATTCACATGGGAAGCCTTCATTAAGATGCATTATTCTACAACTGATGGGGCAGCATCGCATTATCAAGTTCTCTGTCTCCGTTTAATATTTGTAATTTGTTTCTAAATGAGTTGCTGTTTGTGGGGCAAGTTAACAAATTTGAATTTCACATGGCCAAAGAAATGTCTTAAAGATGGGAAAATGCTTCTTCCCCCAAGGAAAAGCTATATATTAGTGGCTTACACTGTCAATACCTCCTTTTGATTCAGAAGCAGAAACATCACAGAGGCACTAAGAGAGGTGATGTTAGAAATAAATTGGCTTTTGTCTTCCTTAACGTGCATGTTAAGTGTAGAGGGCTATGAAAGCAGCACTCATCATGCTGTCTCAGTATAGGCCTCCAAAACAAGCATGTGAACGCACTGAAAGCTGATGTGCAGCACTACAACACTGGAAGGCATGGGTCAAAGACTGGCCAGCAGGGAGGCATTCCTGCTGGAGCTGTTTGAAACCATCCTCTCACACTATCCATCTGCCTTGGCACTCCTCCTGCCATTCCATTACCTGTTTTCTCTTGCATGCTAAGGTGGCCAAAGCTTTTTTGGGCATCCTTTTCTTCTGATGTCTGCTCCTTGACAAGAGAACAAACACTCCACCAGGGCTGTCATATAGATGCTGTCTCTGAAGATGAGGAGTGCTTGAAGACTTTAGTCCCAGGTTTTGACATTGTCCCCTCATGGCACGATTTCCTCACTGCTGTTGAGTGTTTGCCTTCTCTTCCTCTCCCAGAACAGGAGCCAGTGTTCAGCTCCCAACATGTGTCAGCCTCCTGGCCTTCACTCAAGAACAGGCTGCAGTGCGTATGTTCCACATTAGACAGCCACAGATCCTTCAGGGCTCGTTTATCACTGCCAGCTCTGCCCTTCAGTTCATGCTCTCCCTCACGCATCTGAGCTGGAGCATGTTCTTGCCAAAGCTTTTCCACTGCAGGAGGAGCCCAATGTTTGGCAGCTCTCTCCACCAGCTTCAGAGGATGTCATTTGCTGGTGATGCATCTCCCTGCTGCTTATTGCAACAGCGTGCCTGGCAGTGCAACTCCTGCTCAGATCAAGTGGCCTTTCATACCTGCTCCATCAGCTTATCTTGTTGGCTCCTCTCGAGCACCTTACCCTCCTCTCCAGTTTATCTGCCTGTCTAGGTCTGAGCCAGCTCTGCTTTCCCAACTATGGAAACAATCAAGGAACAGTACATTTCATATTAGCAATGTGAATGGCTTCTCCTCCATGCAAATAGACCCTTTTCCATGTACCTTCATTTAGGAAAATATTAATAACATAAAGATGAATAGGATTATTACAAAAGATGGTCAAACGAGAGTATAATCTCACCAGTTTTCCCTATTCTCATTCATTACTTTAGTGAGTTCTCAAAGGTGGGCAGCTGTAGCCTTGTTGGTAAAAGCGGTTCCTGTTCCTTGTATTTTCTTGCAAGAAAATGGCTTTTGGAAAAGAAAGTAACAAAAATATGAAGGGCAAATGCAACAGAGCTCTTTTCATAAGCTGTTCTACAAGGCTATGTCTGTATTTCAGCCTTCCGGATTTGCGTGCAGCTCGGTATATCAGGAGATAAACCAGTAACTGGTGCTCAGACAGGTAGCTGTACAAGTATTTACTCAGGACTTGGCTGGATTTTGCCAACCAGAGCATCTTCTGTAGCCTTGTGGCTATCAGCATCCAAGCCAGCTGGTTTAGAACTGCCTGGCCTGTGTCCACACCAGCTTCATGGCTCTAGACTCAAGTGCAGATATAAGGCAGTATACAGAGGCATGGAAGAGTTGTGCTGGCTCATGTCTTCAGTAGCAGTGCTGCTATGGATAGCTCTAGGCAGTAGTACTGATGGGAACTTCTCTAAGAAGCAGTCCCTTGAGCATTGCTGTAGTGAAGCAAATGGTTGAGCAGGAAACTGCCTAGAGGGAAGGGGATCTTGTTTCCAGATCTCGATCTGGGAAGCAAGCCTCGTGGGTGCTCCTCTGATTTCCAAATGAGCTCTGGAAAGCATTGTCACGTCTGGCTAACCTGAGGTTCATTTGATATTAGTGAGGGAGATGATGCTGAAAAACAGAGTAAAAATAAATGCTGGTGAAGGTGAAGATTGGAAACACTTTAATGGAAACTGAGACCTGACTGAAGGTGACATCTCAGGGTGAAGGACAATATTTTGGGTCATAGGGTGCTGAGGCGGTGGCACAGGGTGCCCAGAGAAGCTGTGGCTGCCCCATCCCTGGCAGTGTTCAAGGCCAGGTTGGACACAGGGGCTTGGAGCAAGCTGCTCTAGTGGAAGGTGTCCCTGCCTGTGGCAAGATGAGCTTTAAGGTCCCTGTCATTCTATGATATATTCAGGAAAAGAGCACATGCAGCTGCCTTTCAGAAGCGTGCTGCTCCTCTTTTCACCTCCCAAATCTTTTCTCCCTAATGGCCCTGACGAGTCACACATTACGAATGCAAGGAAAGCAGTAAATTGCCTTCCTGCCGGGGCCTCTGTGCTTACTTTGGACAGTGTGCAATCCCACTGTGTGCTTTCTGAAACCAGATTTGCTTGGCACTTGTTAGTGATTTTTGGAACCTGGTCGAAGCACAGAAAAAGATCTTAAATATAAACTGGCCCAGCCTGTGATGGAAGCTTTTTCGTCTTTGCGGGAGACCTCTGGAATTAGGGCTTGGAACACACCAGAAAATACATCACCAGAGCAAGAATGCATTCCTAAGTTAGGCTGAGATGTGCTGATTAAGGACCAGTTCTGTACACTCCAAAGGTGGAGGGCCAGAGCAGAACTGTACAGAGTTTTTATGCAAAGCAACAGTCCGAGGCTTTTGTTCACATATGCTGCCACCTATATGTCAGTAACCAGCTTTGAAGAGTAAACCACACCGTAGTACATAACCAGGTTATCATCTGTTCCAGTCTTAAATCTGACATATACTATCAGACTATGAATAGTACTTCCCAACTGTGTGGGAAAAAAACTTCCTTCTGGAATTGCAAATAAAACCCCAAAGGTAATTTACAAGTTAATTTTTAAAAGAGATTATTCTCTGTACTGCCAAGGTAGAAACAGCTCCTAAAACACTGGGAGCATCTCAGCTTTATCAACCACTGAGAACTAAAAGTGCAAGGTTTCAGACCACCCACACAGGTGGGATTTTTCATGCTTCTGTATTTGCATACCAGCAAGACTTTCATTTTCCTCTCTCAAACTATACATGTAAAAGCAATCACAAAGCAGAAGTCAGTGTAAGACTCGAAGCTGGCTTAGGAGCCCTTCTTGCCAAGGTTATCAAATCATGGGAAACTTGGGGAGCTCTGATTTTTATTACAGTGTTTGGGGGGTTGTTTATGCTTTTTGGTGGTTGTTGTTCCTCAAGGGAAGTTGATTTCCTACAGGAATAGGACCAGCTGCAACAAAATACCAGGAAACCAGTGACCAAGCAGTGCATATAAAAATCGAAGTGAACAAATTAAACACAATGCTGGCTAATTAAAACGTACCAATGGGAAGTCCAAACATTTGGAAATTCAATTAAAAAACCTCTGGCACCCTTCTGACATGGATAAAGTTGGCATTTGCAGAACAGCAGCTTTCTCACCTGTCTCATTGAGATCCTAGGATCCCACGCTGGAAGGGTTGGCTTTGTACATTGCAGTGTTGTTAATTAATGCCGAAACACTAACAATAGACCATTGTGTGCATCCTGGCAAGTTTTATGAGTACAGGGATTTTTCCTGGCTTACTGCAAAGAAATTAAGGCTTAAGCTTAGATTCACTGTCAGCCTGGCTTTCCAGTTCATACTAAGTTTCTTTTAATTAATCTATTCTATTTTCTCCTCTTGTTGTTTTCAGAGCCTACCTCCTCACTTAAAGGCAATGAGTATTCTGCAGATGGATGGTGGGCAAGTAAATGCCCTGCAAGGTGAGATCCAGGAAAGAGAGGATGAGGTATCCATCAAAAACAAGCTGAGAGAAGCGGAGGGGCTCAGCATCAAGGAAACTCTCCGGGATCAGATTGGCCAGTGTTTCATTGAATGCCGGTGAGCAGAGATAGACACTTGCCCCTTCCTAAGCCCATTTGCCCCAAAGAGCCTGATTTTGCAGTTCTTACGGATTGCAAAATCCATGTTAAGGTGGTGATCTTGGTCTCAGATGAAGAGCTAGTTCTGCAGAGCCAAGTTCCTGAGCAGCAGGATTCCTAACTGGGGAAACCAGAGCAGTGATACACTCCTAGCACAGTCCAGCAGGGACCAGAGGTGCATCTTGAAAGTCTGACGGCAGAATCAGGTCCACAGACATTAAAGTGCTTTGGAATTACAAGAAACATACTTAAAGTTGAGGAACACTGTCTGAATACATAAGGTTTAAGAGAGAGAATGCAGTCTTCCATAAGATAGAAGTATAATTATTCACCATAGCAAATCACATCACGTCACTGGTTCTGCAATCCAGGTGCCGGCCGCTGGTATTATCCAGCGAGCCAATATGAATCTGAAGTACTCTTGTACTTGAGGCCTGACCTTCAAGACACTCCTCCAAATGTAACTTTCCTTAAGTAGTGCTGCTGATCTCAGTGAAACTTCACGTCTCAGTAGAGTTAAGCACATACACATTTTAAACTGAGTGCTGACACCTATAGTTCTCTCAGGAAGTTTACTTTATCCAAAGAAGTTTCAAGACTGGCAATTTTAATGTGGCCAAGAGGGTTGGTATCTGAAAGTAAATTGGGAAAGTTCCAGGATTTAGCAGCAACATTTCAGCTGCTCTGCATTAAACTGCTCTGCAAAACAATTCCAATGTTTCTGTGTCTTGAGCTGCTTGGTGATGCTACAGACCTTGGTTTTGTCTTGTGGACTACTGTCACGTCCATTCATCATACTGGACCTGTCTTCAGCACGCAGCTTCCAGTTGGAAACACAAGCGTGTTCTGATGAGATCCTGCTCTATTTATCGCTGGCCTGCTTTAATCAGGTTTTAGTGGCTATATGACGATATAGTGTTTGTTTAGAAAAAAAGCAATCAAACATAACTATCACAGATGTGCCACTATATTTCTGTAAAAGCTGTTTCTTTTCTGTCTTGTACTTTTGCCTCTTATAACACTCAAAACTCCAGCATGTTTTTTCCCAGTCTAGCTCTCCTTTAGCAAGAATTGTGATTTTACAGATCTCAGTTATCACAAAGCACTTCCCCAGTCCCTAAATCAACCCTGTTCCTAGGGCCGGGTGTGCACAGTTCTTGAGCTGCCATTTCCTGCCGCTCCCCACAACTCCCAGCATGTTCTGAGGAATAGAAAGATCTTATTTCCTTTGCTAAATATTACTCATCTAATAGCAATTCTCTAACACAAGTCAATTGTGTCCAATTAACTTGACTCTAGAGCTTGAGGAGAACTAACTGAAATACGATGTGAACTCATAACTGTGTTCCTACAGGAGATTAGCAGAGAACAGTCAGTGTCCCAGAGAATAAGGCTGAGCCATAAACCTCTTTAAAGACAGTTGTGAGACATTATTGAAAGTAAAATCCATTCCATGGAGACTTGTAGCAGCAGAGCCATCCAAGAGCCTAACCAATCCAGAGGATCATTCGGAGGAAGCTGAAGCCATCGTTCAAATCACGGGAGGTGGAGAGAGATGGCTGAATGAGCAGTTCATCAAAACCATTGCTACCTAATGTAGAAACCACCTTGGTCTCACGTACCTACAAAAGACTCCGAAGATGTCAGGTGGAGTGTAAATGCTGAGCTTTCTTATTCAGTAGCCCTTATAAGTGAAATGGGACCTCATTGCTACATTTATATCCCACGTGTGCCCAGGGGCCCAACTTTGTGTGCGACTTCAGAGCTATAGGCAGACATAGTCGGTATCCCAGCATATAAATATGTGATTAAACAAGTTATAAGGAGTTCTTTAGCTAACCTTTAAGTTGTCTGGTCTTGTCAGGTTCAGCAGGCTTGAATCTCATCTAGACTTCAAAATTAACAAAGATTAAAGCAGGCGTTTGAATATAAGCACTACAGTAACTGACCTTGGATAGCTTTATGGAGGCGCTTTTCCCAAGCAAGTGGTTGTATTAAATGGGACTAAAATATACACACATAGAGTTAATCAAGGACACCACTGCTTACAGACAAGCCTTTATGCAGACATGTTTTGCTGCTGCATATGAGATTGACAAGGCTGGAGGGGAGCTGTTTTCTCAGTCTAACAACCACAGACAGAGCTGCTTCTCTACACAGCCATCTGAAACAATCTGGTATTAAAAGTTAACCAGAAAGCAGTTTTAAGCTTACTCAGACCATTTTGATAGGAAACAGTTAAAGAGATGCTGCAGGTACGGTTATGCGGCATGTCCAAGTGCAGCGACATCTCTGATAGCACAGAGGCAGTAACAGACTTGTTGCTGTGAGAGCAGTGTCTGATCACACTCCCTGTTTCTCTCTCCTTTTAAACTAACTGTCCGTCATGATCTCTCAAAATCAGCAAGCCAAAGCTAGACAGCTCTCATTGATAAAAGCCATTTTGGCGATTTAGCAGTGTGGTAGATAAAACCCTGTGCCCAGTGAAGCCAGTGGGAGAGCGGCCATCAGCTTCAGCAAAGGCTGGACATCACCCAACAGCTTAGTTCATTGGAATCCAGCTGAGTGATGCAGTGAGATACAGGCCTGAAAGGAGTCAGAGTGAGCTCCCTGCCATCGCGCTCTTCACAGGAGGCTTCTGTTTAAGCGACCAGAATAGTTTTCCCCGCAGACACATCCACTTGCATCTAAAATAGGTTAAAAAGAATGACTAAAACCAGCAAATTTCTCCCCATGGGAGCATGTTTGTCAGGCCTTCTGTGTGGTGCCTGCCAGAGACACTGCAGAACTAGCAGGAGCTGTATCCTGCTCCTGCCTGCTGGAGAGCGGGCCAGAGCTGCAGATTTACATTATTACCTGCCAGGATGTATTCTGGCTCTGCACTAAGCCAGGCTGCCAGATCAACAGCTAAATGTAGCTTATAAATTATGCTTGCAACTAAGCCTTTTGACAGAGTCTCCCATTTTCTGTCCTCTATTAAATAAACAAATAGTTAAGGGGGAACAAAGATTCTTTTGAATAAATTTTGATGTATGTACTAAAAAAATAAACCCAAACCTCCATATTTTATCCTCCAACTGGAAAGGGATGTGCTAGGGAATGCAATTAGCAAGTATTGTCTTTCAGCACAGCTGCTCTTAGATTACAAAAGCAATGAGCACATATTAAACTTCTCCACTTGTAAGAACTGCTGTAAAGTACCGCTTGCTTTGCACAGGGGAACGGGCATGGCTTCAGTCAGTTCAAGGGCCAAACAGCTTCTTATGAGAATAGGTTCTAAAGGAGCAAAATAAAGCAAAACCCAGAGGAACAGATAAATGAAAATGTTCCAGTTGCTTATAGCACTCCTACTACAGAGGAAACAAACTATTTTGGATAGAACACTGTGCATTTTGCAGCCTTACCATACTTCATTCAGTTTATCTGTGTTGACTGCTGTGGAGCTCTTATTTGCCTTGCAAATTATTCATATAAAGCTTTCTAGATTCCTCTTTGGCCTTGTCCCTTTGCACCGTGTGAATACTGCAGTACAAGTGTTCCAGAATTAGCAGTTGCCGTGACTATATACATCTCGGCCTGGATTTTAGTCACTTGACTCCCACAGATTCCGTCCATGAAGAGCAGAGTTTCATATTAAGCTACAGCAGTTGCATAGCTGGGGTTTTAGTTTCAATTTCCTGTGCCATTGCAGACCAAACCCATTTTTCACTAGTTCCCCATTCTGAGTTTTGCACTGCGTACACTAAATCCGTCATCATAGTATTCACCACCCCTTACCCCGCCAACAGTTCCCAAATCACGTGTCTTCCTTAGAGTCGTCCCTAAAGTAAATCTTAAAAGGAGTGAGGAGAAAAGGGGAGAAGGATCCCCTTATTATACAGAGAGATATAGTAGCATCTTTGTCTAAGAAAAATCTTCTCTGACAGAAATCAATATGAAGGGTAAGAAATCAAGATGAGGTTTTTATTACCAGAGATAGCCTCAAGAATCACAGGGGAGAGCCTAATACACAGGCTTTGCTCTAATGTGTCTTATGCCCTCTAGCTGTAACAAATTATGCTGTGGATTTCTTGGAGGATTTATATGCCAATGCTCAGTGCTCTGGGGAGCATTTCATCAGTGGCATTGCTGACCTAATAACAGGGGATCTAAGTAATAGCGACTTTTATGTACGTTATGTGTTATTCCCACAGATTTGGGGATTGGTTTTCTGGAGGAAGGAGGAGGCGAGGGGTAAATGTGCTTTCATAATAGGTTTACACTTTGCTGATTGGCTTTGAATGATCTTCTCGCTCTGCCTGCTGACTTGAGTACTGTCAGGAAAAGAATTGGCCCAGCTTCATGGTGAGTGAATGAGGCTCCTTCTGAAGCAGGGGGTTCCTGCGTTTTATTTATTCATTCGGAACATTCCTGACAGCCAGCCCAGGCTTTGATGCAGAGGAAAGGGGAAAGAAATGGGAAGTGGTCGTGTTATATTTCCCTTTTTCACAAGGCTGTTTTGTTGAGCTGAGTTTACTGCCAATATGCCTGTCCATGGGAGTCCCTAGGTAGCAGGGGGTGGGGAAGGGGGAGGCAGGAGGAAGATGAATGGGGAGAGAGGTTTTGCACTGAAACTCCCCAGAATAGGGCAAGTATTCATTTGTGTCAGGTACTGCCTGTATCACGTTTCACACTCTATACACACTGCTCTTGATGAAGTTAATGTTAACGTGCATGAGAAGGTGCCAGGCAATCCATCAGCAAGCTGAAGTCTTGCCAACAGGACAGAGACAGATGAGCCTCAGCAGTGCCAAGCAGTGCCAGCCCTCCCCACACAGCGCTGGTTCTGAGGGAGTTGTCACTCCAAGTCCATCTGGACCCGTGTTGTTTTTCAGTCCCATCTGGCTCATCGTTCATGCCCTCAGCCTGCCAGAAGTGCTTTCCAAGTAACACGGATCACGGTCTCTATGCAGTATGGCAACAGCTCACAAAACAGCTGATAGGAAAATTGCTTAATAACCAGGTTTAGTGCAGTGAAGCACTGTGGCAGACAGGTCTCTTAAAGAGCAAGCTCCAGTCTGGAAATCCTTGGAACACAACCAGAGACATCACAGTCCCTTAATCACAGTCCTCTTCCCATACGATGCCCTGTTACTCTGAAAGGTGCATTCCCTTCCTCTCTGCCACTCCAGAAAGGGCATTTCTTCTGTAGGAACCTACCAGAAATACCTCTCTGATGTTTGGTACTTTATATTCAGCACAGACAGGAGTTACTGCTCACAGGAGCCATTTATGGGTGGGTGACGAACCACTCTCTTTCACCTCATCCATATTGTCATTGTTTTCCTTGTCATCATTAAAGGATTGTCACACACTCACAAGCCACTTGTATGTGACGTCCCACTTGGAGCTGAAACTACTTGCCAGAAGCAGCTGTGAGCTCAAAATAAAGATCAGGATATTCTGCAAATGGGGAGAAGTGGTTATCTGAAATGTCATCTGATGAGGATGAGCCAAACTAAATTAGAAGGAGGTCGGTATCTGCTCCATGGTTTTCTCCTGTCCTTACCTGTTCACTGGGGTTGAATAAATCTCCTGTCCTCTTGTACTTTGTGCACTGGAAGCCTACACAAACCAAGTTCTTTAGGGAATAGCACAAAGCAAGCTCTTTCTGAAACACACACAGCCAGTCTGGGTTGTGTCTCTTCTCTGAGTCTTCTCGTTTTCCTTGGAAGTGAAGACAAGCCCTGAACTGTGGGACACAAAGCTGTGAAAGAGGATGGCACAGGCTTGGGTGTCTTCCTCTGCCTAAATACTTCGTCTTCCTGCAAAATTACAGATGCATTAATATGAGACTATGTCTGTTTTCTCTCAGTCATTTCATCTCTGTCTCCTGACAGAGCCAACAACTTCAGATTTTGCAAAGGCAGCAATCACCATATCCTAACAGTCAGTGCTGCTACAAAGCGCTCTCCGAATGCCAACAGGACATCAACCTCCCTGACCATGGCTAAAGCCTGCTCCCAGATGTTGGACTCTACCTCATGCAGACAGTCAAAGCTAGCTTCAAAATCCAACAGAGCCATGACAGCACATGGCAAAACCTGCCCAGGACCATCATCAGTGCCCTGGCAGCTTTGCCATGCTGAGCTCCTCGCTGCAAGCAGCCACGCTGCTGAGCTCAAGTCCATCTGTAGGAGTTAAAACCCTGCCTTTGAGCTCCCGGGTGAGACAACCTCCAGGACTGATTAATTAACATAATTAGGAGCTGTAAACATTAACGGGTAATGTTCAAGCCTTTCCTAACATATTCTTAAAGCTTCCACTCAGTTGTTGACTCATTTTGACAGATGTCTTTAGGGCTGGAGCGAGCAACACAGTGGAATGTAAATGCATCCCTGGGCTTACCGGAGGACTACCAGAGCAAATAGCCCACCAGGTTTCTTCAAACAGAGAGAAAATAAGTTATTATAAGCAGAAGGATTGTTTGTATATGGCAGGAGAGAAAGGAGCCCACAGTTCTTCAACCTGTTTTCCCATTGTTTGGCATCATCTATCTACATTTAACAGCCATTTAAAAGCAAACAAACAGCACAGCTTCAGTCCTTCTTTCTTGCCTATGGGAACACCACACTGTCCTCCTAAAAACTGTGAAAGCCTCTGATTCCAAAGGAGGGACAACTTCCTACGTCCATCTGCAGTTAATCTACTTCATTGGGTGCCTAAGGATTTACAGGAGACATGGGACACCTCTGGAAGCTTCTGTGCAGTGGCAGAAGTTGCCTAACTCAGTGCATGCTATAAATTTACACGTGTGCTGACATGAATGGAGGCAGGTTGATGGCTTGGGGGGGATCAGCCAGAAACCCCTGGATTCATATATTCTCATAGTTGGTGAAGCACCTATAAATCTCAGTGGCAGGTATCTGAAACAGTAAGACCAGTTGAACCTTGGTGTCACGTCTCCAGAGAGGCATTGATAACATCACAAGATCTGCTTCCTAAATCACCACAAACCCTGAAATGTGTTGGCTTTCCCGTTCTGTAAGGCTCCTTACATTTACACTTCAATTTGATTGCCACCTCTCTGCAGTGATTAAAACCACATGGAAAGGATTGCTGCTGAGCCTTAACTTTGTGCATTGAGCGGTCAAAGTTTGAAATAATGAAGGAACAAAAAGAAGATTCTTAAAACACCGCAGGTGAAAATCAACTTTCCAGGGAGTTTTCAACATAAGAATTCATCCTCATCCTCGTTTAATCACCAAGTGTACCGATGCTGCATAAGCGCATCTTCATCAGCTTTCCAAACGCTGATTCCCTTCCAGATAAGCATGCAGATATCTCAGATCCCAGAGTCGTTAGTGGCCTTCCCTGAGTGATCTCTCTTTTCCCTGATAGTTTGCTTCCTGACTTCATTGCTGAAAATAGGTCAGGTCCTGATACTATTTAACACAGCTAAGGCCTCATTTCAAGCAGATTCCCATCAACTTCCAGGAGGATTCATAGAACAAGACACTTGTTTCTGAGAAAGTTTATCAATATCAGGGCTTTCTCAAGGGTGTTACAGGCAGAAACACATACTCTTGCTCTCCAGACAGATCAGCACCAGTACAGTGTGGGGGTAGACTGTTCCAGTGCCATGGTACTTTGGGCTTTGTGATTTCCTCATCATCCTGAGGAATGCTCAGAACTTCAAGCATCTGCAAGCACATCTTCATCTCTTCATCAGGCATGATTTGCATTGCACAACTCTTGCCATGCTTGCATATAAATTATGCATTAGCGACATTAAAAGCTCATTCAGATCTGAACAGTCGCACATTAGTAAAGCCATAATGATCATGGTTCTTCTTCAGATCAGTCTGTCCTCCTCCACTTCTCAACCTGCTTGCTTCTAAATCACTTCGCCCAGAAAGACTTAACCTTTTCCCCACCCCATTTCAGCCTCTCTGCAGTTTCCAGCTCTAAAGCCCAAAACACTCCAGTGGCTGTAAACCAAAAGCGGGATTGTCCAGAGCCTACTTGCTCAGCCTATGAAAGCAGGACTTTTACAGGGACAGCAAGGACATTGCTGTTCCACAGGGCAAGAAGAAACTCCATGTTCTAAACCTTGGGAGCAAAAGGAGCTTCATTTAAACATTCTCATGTATTTAGCATAAGCAGAATTATGCCTTTAAGCTGTCTCCATCTTGGGAAAACCTGACTCATTCGAGCCCTTACTTTCAGACATGTATATTGTAAACCCAATACCAAACACCTAAGCTTTCAGTCCACATAGTTAATAGCTTGGCAGATCTGTGACCAGCTGAGAACCAGAGCTTTGTAATGGATAGTGTCAGGCAGGGACACTGGGAAAGCGCTAAAACCAGAAGTGGAAAATGACTCCAGCTGTTTCGGTACTGTCAGTTGCTGCCCAGTGCACTGCAGCGCACAGCTGCTCACAGAGAGAAGAACCCAGATGAGGTTAATCATCAGAGGTTAGAATACAAGACGGAGGAGAGTGCTCGCATACTTGAGAGACAGCTGCCAGGAAGCTCCAGAACAGCCACCAATAGATGAGAGGAAGCAGGTCTTGCACAACCTTCTCCTCTGTGCCCAGTCATTGTGCTTTCCAAGTCTCTCTTTTGGTGCATAACTTTTCCAGGTATTTTACAGGGATCCATAGCCTCCCCATCACAGGCCCAGTTCCAGCAGGTTATACAGTGTGCTGTGGAGACAGCCATAGGTGGAGTTCTGCGCATACAAACAGGACACCTCTTTATTCTCCCTCTTTCACTCACAAGAGCACAGTATGGGACATGGGAGTGAATGGATGCAGCAAGTAAGACCAAAGCGCTAAGCCTCAGCACAGGTGTTTGGGGGTACAGCTGCTGCTCAGCAAGAAGAAATCAGAGGACCAAAACCTCAATGTTAGTACAAGGACAAGATCCTCTGTCCTATCCTGCTGGCCCTTCTAGCCCTGTTCTTGCCCATCCTGAGCACTGTTCTGTAGGATGAATTCCTGGCTTCATTTGCTGCCTACTTTTTGATTTGCAGCACTGCAGAAGCAACACTGAGTGTTACAACAAGCTTAGGTTAGATTCCCTTTTCTGCCTTCTTCACGTGGCTGAAAGTGACCCACAGATACCCACAGTCCCTTGGCCTTGAGCCTGAGCCTCCTGCTTAGCATTAAAGCTCCTAAAAGTATTCACTGCTTTGTCTGTCTGGAAGTCTGGAATCAGCTAAAGTAAATAGCATTACTCTGAGTTGGTCCCATTTGCAAACAAGGAAAACCAGTCTTGTAACTAATTAGTTCTTTCTCCTCAACTACTCATACCCATCTATAGTAATACTTGAGGATTAAGAGTCTGGAAATGCTAAGTGTTACCAACATAATGCAGCAACCCCCCCACTGATACCCTCAAGGACACTTCCCAAACGTGAGCTTTGTTTGTTGTCATAGATACTCAGACACAAACAGTCTCATTCCAGGACTCTCACTTGCCAGCAGCAATAAGCTCTACACATCCTAAAGAACAGAGTGGGCTGCCGCTGGCAAATGCTGCGGCAGTGTGCCCTGTTCAATGGAAGTGTTCGGTTCCAGTTCTCCCACACTGCACTTCCTTTATTCCTGCCTCAAGCAGAGTCCTACCACAGGCAGAAACAGACAAGTGGGGTGTTTAACACTGATAGCTGGGGCCTGATTTTCACCTCAGAGCTGGTTTCTGCTCCAGTAATCCAGCTAGATACCTACTGTGCTTGGCCAGAGGAGCCTGCTCGACCTTCTGATCTGTTCTTGGTTTGATCAGCATAACACAGTCCTAATCAATAAAAAAGAAAGAAGGGGATGAATCCCAAGGCAGAGAGGCAGAGACCCAGCCCAGCTGGTTTTTTCACTCCGCTGTGATAGGGAGAGGTGTATTCCCCAGCAAGTTAACACAGAGCAGGCAGAAGAACCAGTTTTCCCCACTTCCCCATTTCCAACAAGCAAAGTAAATGAAGATCTGCTGGAATACAGGAACAAGAAACAGGCAGAGAAAAAAGAGCCAGGAGTCCCACTGGTGCCTGGTAGAAGGACAGAAAGGCACCGACAAGCCAGTGTCTAGCAGAGGAAAGGTGTTTGAGAGATATTCTGGGAAAAGAAAGACTGAGAAAAAGCTTAGAAGTAAGGAGAATGAAAATGAACAGGAGGCACAGAGCAGTGGCTCCCAAGCTACAGCCCTTGCTCCACAGAATGATGTCTTTGGAGACACAAGCAAAGGAGGTAAAAAAGACATTTTCAGCCTTGGCTCTGCCGAATGCAGAGAAGAAAGGGAACATGGACTGACACAAGCAGAGCAAAGGGGTAGCAGAAACAGGCACGAGGAGCTGGAGAGGCAGAACTGGAAATGGAGGGATGAAAGAGGCATAGAACTGAGGGGAGGGAAAAATAGAGACAGTTAGAACCAAAACCTGATAGAAAACATGAAGTGTGTCCAAGGCAAAGGAAAAAGAGCAGCACCCAAATGTGTATGGCAGCAAGCAAGCTCAGGTGGTTGTCAGGAAAAGGATCGGGTTGTAAGGGAGTCGTGTTTGAGTATGGAGAGGACGGAAGCATGCAAGTGCCTGGGAATGGCAGCCTGTTGTTGTTGCTTAGAAAATAGATTTGATTCTGAAATCCAGTTGCTTCACTGTTTTCAGAGTTTACATACTGGGGACCATAGCAGCAGAATGGCTGATTCAGGGCATTGTGGCATCAATATGCCAACATCTTTACAAGCTGTTGACAAGTTACTAAAATGCTGAATTCCAAATGAATTCCACACCCAGGGACCTGCATCATCTAGCATAGGAAATCTAGGCTTACACTGGAAACGGGGTTAACATTTAGCACACCTCTAAGAGCACGTCCCTCTAGTCTCCTTTCTCCTTGCCCTCCATCACCTTTACCTTGGACGAAACAGCTCATCTGTTTTTGAGTCAACCATCAAATACACAATTAGACTCAAATTCAGCTGCCACAAGGTACCACCTAAGATCAAGAGCACAACTTCAGTGAAAGTAGGTTCTTGGGTGGTTAATAAAACATCCAGAGACATTTGAATAGAATGAGCTTATGCCTTTCAGTTTGGGGCATTGTCAAGCATGTCAAGGGCACGAGGCAAGACTTTTGTTCTTCTTTGAACTAATTATTTCCCTTGAGAGCACTAGCACTTTGTGAGGTGGGCTGTGTGCTGCATGGACTGGTAAGTATCTAGGCAAACTCTTCCCAATACAAAGTTAGCTTTAAAGTTTGTCTGACCAAATCCTATACTTGGACTGCATCATGCCCTAGCACTGACAAGGTTGGAAGGTAGCACTTCTGTGGGCAGAACAAGAGCTTGCCTGAAACCTGAGGCTCATCCGTTTCTTCCAGAGTCAATGTGTTTCAGTTTTACTGAGGATTTCAGCACAGGGAAAGGTCAATCAGACTCCATCAAACAGGTTGGGTTTATTACCCAGGTCAGAGTCCAGGGCTTTGAAGTCATGGTGCATTCAGTCCTGTGCAGACACAACAGAAACTATAACTATTTATACTACATGGCTTTACACACATCCAGCTATTAGCACCACAAACTAGCGCTGTTTTGTCTGCTGTGTCAGGCACCCTTAGGACATTATTAGACATTAGGACATTATTAGAGCATTATTTCTAGTTACCATCCTAGGCTGAATAAGAGACATTTAACAGTGCCCATCAGGGGGGCTGCTAGCTCTCCTTAGGCTCTACTTGTACAAAATAACTACATCAACACAGTACTATTCAGTAAGAGCTCATACCAAATACAATATTGTTTGACTTGGGCAAAGGGTGTAGAACCATAAAAGAGCTGGTTCAGGATTTTTACCAATGTATTTACCTCATCCAGGAAACTGCATTACCCTCAACTAAAATCTGTTCAGATACTCCTCTCCCTCTTCATAAAGCATCTCACTGACTCAGTATCCTTTGGTGGTTGGACAGGAAGTTTACTCTTGTTTTGCGCTCCCCATCACACAGGGAGACTGGTTCTTTCCCACAGATTTTTCTGGAAAGCGTTCTAATCCAGCAACCAATTTTGAAGATACTGGTTTAAAGTATGGCTATAAGTTAAAGGCTGCAGCCTGTGTAGCTGCAGGAGTCCTCACAGCATTCCAAGTTAAAATACAATTGCTCCAAGGGAGCAAATTCCATAGCCGGAGCTCTGCCATCTTTTGTATTGCATACATGTGCTTCCCATCATGGGTTCAGCTCTTAGCTGCTACAGAGGGGGTAATGCTATGCCCAAAATATCGTTTCACCTTGATCCTCTTCTGGGAAATCATGTATAATCATGGGTTTATTCTTCATGTATTGCAAGGTTTGCAGTTGCAGGAGGCCTGGGAACTAGTGGGAATGAAGGTGGGAGCAGCTGATTGTAGCCTCTCCCACGTATGTGCCTGTATTTCATTCCTGTCAAAACCTAATCTTTACATTCTTTGCCTGAGGGAGCTCTGCTATCCTATAATAAAGCCTTTCCAGACAACTGATCCTCTATACAGGCCTGTGAAGCAATGCATTTAAATCTCCAGTACTGAAAAAACATATACAAAAGTAG
Source organism: Psittacus erithacus (assembly GCA_009867235.2). NCBI lineage: Eukaryota > Metazoa > Chordata > Aves > Psittaciformes > Psittacidae > Psittacus > Psittacus erithacus. Next base: position 52,628 of record WYDI02000486.1, read on the forward strand.
TGTAAGACGTAGCGAGTAAACCTGCCCTTCAAATTGCACTTCCCACACCACCTTACCTCTTGCACCACTTTGGTAGAAGGAAGTTACTGATATTCAGGCACTTTGCTTCTACCACGAGTATGGGCTGCAAATCCAGCTCCAAATTCCCAAAGGACATCCCTATGCCTGTAGGCCCTCCCTAGCAAAGAGATGCTTAAAAAGCACATTATTAAACCATCATGTAAGCAAGCAATAATAACAAAAAGCTCCATTTTGTGCTTATAACTGATTAAATTTGAGTGCATCCCAGTGTGTAGGATGTGCAGAAGAATTCAGTCCCTTGGGCACAGCCGGAGCCCTATCAAAGGTATTCAGTTCTGTATGGGGCTCCAAGATTATCCCTGATTTTCCTGTCTTTTCCTCACACTTTTTTAAATCACCAAAGCAGAGATTCTAAGCTATTCTTCTTGCTACTGAGCTGTTTGGTGATTAGCATTGAACATGAGTCTGTAAACATGTGTAACTCTACACACAGATTCTCTACAATATTGTCGTATATCGATCCCATTTTTCCCTGGTTTTACGCTGTGTACACCTGATTGTGATTTACTCAGATAAGGCTGCACAAGCCAATTGGGATGGACATTGAAAACTCACGCACTGTGACTGCCTTCATGTGCATGCAATTGCCACAGATTTAGAATGGAATTGTTCATTTAAACGCTTGTGCAAATGACAAAGAAGCAGATCTCTTGGAGTGGACAAGCAAAAGGCAGCAGCAAAAGGTATCAGCATGTTTGGTTGCCTTCTTTACAACTTAGGACCATTTTATTTGTCATTTTCAGCTGCTTATTCCCCACTGAAGTTTTTTTCTGCACCACAAGTGCTTTCCAAGGAAGTGCAGTGCCATTAGCCCAGCACTACAGTATTGGTCTCAAATGGAGTAGCAAGCCACTCTGCCAAGCAGTTAATGTGATGCCTGACAGATGCTGATTATACATTGTCCTTCACAAATGCTTAAAGTCAAGTCATGGCCAGGCAGCAGGTCAGGGGAACAGTGATCCATAAACGGGACCTCTGTGATATAGTGGTTGGAGAGGACAGTGTGCACGTGTAGATCATTTTCATCCAGGGAGGCAAAAAACAAAGCAAGTTAGACTTATGCCAGACTGGACCCTATTGCTGCATTGATACCATAGACCTAAGGCAGATTTAGAGTTCTAGCTACTGAAATGTGTCTGGTGCCACCTTCAATATCACCTCAGATTTATCCATCTTTATCATGCTGTGAAATTATGGAAGTGGTTATAAACCAGATAAAAATCACGTCATTTTAGCACTCTTGCATCAGGTAGGCCAGGTTATCTTAATCACTGACAAAAAAGGTTATGTATTACTCTTACGTGCTGTATTTATCCTAGTATTTAAATAAGGGTAGATCAAAGCATGAGGCTTCTTTGTTCATTTTCAGGCTCTTAGTCTCCAGTTTTCGTGACAGACATAAAGGGTGCAAATGCTGCATAGCACGTGCAGGGAGTTTGGCATGCCCCAAGTGCATTGAATTTATTATGCATGCACACAGCTATCCATCCAGCACATAAGCCATAGGTTCAGGGAGAGCGCAGTCATTTCAGAGAGTGCTAATACCCTTGAAATACTTCAGGTACCTTTCACAGTCAGGTGGTGGCAGAAGGAATACAGCAGCAGCACAACCATTGCAGAACAAGGAGGAGGGCTCCTGAGAGAGCTGACATGGAGCCTGAGTGCAAGTGACACTTCTCCAGGTGCTCAGCCTGCCCAGGGCACCATTTCTCAATCCTTCCCAAAAGCATTACCTTCAGGTTCAAGTGATGGGCCAGGGCAAAACAATCTAAAGCAGCCATGGCCAGTTTTACAGCCTTCTTTCCCACCCAGAGACACATTTTGTGCAGCTAACACCTTGACTTCTAAAAAGCAAAAGCAATTGCTCAAATTTCTCACAAACAACTCCCACAGGACAAAATGCTCTCTCTGTTGCATTCCAAGCCCCAAAGAATTGGTGATGTTGGAGGGCAAGTTATTTCTTTTGGCTGGCCTTGCTATGAAAATCGCATGCTTTATTTTCCTCTTTACAGAATTCATCTTGTGTTAATAAAGTACTGTTGATTCCTTCTGGCTGACTCTGCAGGAAAGCTAGTCTCACAAAGCTTCTCGTCTGAACTGAAGTAATCTTGCTTAAAACTGGCCATAATTGTTTCAGTCTCTTAAGTCTAATGCTAAGCACAGGAAGCACTGCCAATTCGAGTCAGGACTCGGTATTCTATGGAGGCAGGATAAGCTGACCAGAGGTAAGGAATTCAGTAAACACAAGGAGAATTTGACCTGGCGTTTCTTTGAGCCAGCTTCTGTATTTCTGACCTTGCTCTAATGAGAAGGGAAAGGTAGAAGAAAATCAAAAGAAATGAGTGTTTAATGAGAATACTCATTACTCCATCAGCCAAGCCCCCCAGTCATCGCGCTGGGCTCTGAGGGGAGTTCTTCCTCTGCGGGAAGGATTGCTCAACGCACTGTCCTTCCAGCTGCATTGAATTCCTCAAAAGGCTGTAGACAGTCAACAGGAAGCTAACACTGGAAATAAGCCTGGAGACAGTCTGACAATGAAAGAGAAGGAGCAGCCTTTCACCTTTGAGACAGCCCCTTGAGGAGGATGGGCTGCTTCACAGCTCCAGTAAACATGGAATGATAAACCAGTCCAAAAGAGAAGGGAAGGCAGGAAAAGAAGCTTAGACCTAGGAAACAAAGCATGGGTGCAGCGTTCAGTGTCAGACCTTCTCTGTAGAGAAGCAAACCAGCAGGATTCCTGGTTTTCTCAGGCCTGTTTCTGGTAAGCAGAGATTTTACCCCAACACAAGTACATACAGTCAGTCTGATGAATTCCTCAGTAACAAGGCCAACAGCTACTTGAGGCTGCTGTGTGACACCGTGACATGCCCTGCTCTTCGTTCAGAAACCAGGCCCTCCAAGGGCAGGGATGGAACATCCAGATGTCCTTGGATCTACCAGGAGATGCTTCCACTGTGACCCCAGAGAGCTTCACACCAGCCTTACCAGCAGCTCTGCCCAAACCTGTTCTGCATGGCAGCAGTCAAGCCAAAAACAACCAAGTAACCTTATAGGAATCTGCTTTCCAGTCCCTTTAATCTTATTTTCATTTCCATACCATGGTGGTAAACTTAATTCTTGTCTTCTCTAGGTTTGTCTGAGCTTTCAGTGTGGGTTGGATGGTACTAGGTCTTGCAGAGGAGTTCAGAAAGCAGTTTCTCCCAGTGCTGAGTTAATTCAGATTTGAGCTCTGAGAAAGCTTTTGGCAATACTCTTTGAGGGTAGGGAGGGAACATGTAAAATCAGAGCGCCAGAACACTGTGTGAGTGGTAATATTGCCAGATGCTTGTGCTGAGTTTTCCTTTTTACTTTTTAATTGAAGCCAATATAGGAACTATAAATCATTTGGTTTCTCCTTGGCATTATTCATGCCCATATTGCCTCTTGTTGTCATTCAAGAGTTTAGCAGTGATTTGCAGTGCTGCCTTCCCACATCTCCCATTCTTTTCAAGAAGAAAAACCTATTGCTGTTTTAAACCAGGAATAATTTGTCAGTTTCAAAGGAAACAATAGATCAAAAAATTCTTTTTCCTCCTTTTCACCTTATGGTTTTTACAGCAGGAAGCAGGATTGCCAGGAATCCTGGCAAAGAAGGCTCAGACCCATGTCTGTCTGAAAGTGAAAACAGAGATTCCCTTCTTCTTTTCCCTGTGCACTAATTACCTATTGCTATCCTTAAAAGACCAGGAGGATCCTTGAAAAGGTAAAACAGCTTCATGACAAAGCAGAACAGACCACTTCACTGTAGGAACTCAAGAAGCTTAAGAACAACTGTACTAGGTCAGCCAAAGGTCTACCTTTCCTGGCCAATAATGCTATGTGTAATAAAACTATCAGAGAGAATTACCACAGTCCACATTTAGGTCTGTCCCCTCCAACAACCGTTCCCTACTATTACTTGGCTTTGAAGCTCACTTCTATCATTTCAGATCTAAAGCAGGCATTGAAGACCCAAAAGACCATCTAATTACTATAGTTACTGTAATAAAGGCTATCACCTTTCCCCACAAACATTTCACACTCATTCCTCCATGGGAGTGTTTCTCCTTGCACATTGTTGGCCACACAACATTGGATCTTACATTTTTAAAGCTGAATATTTATGCAGAACAATAAAGTTTCCAAACCTCCAAACACTTCTCCCTGCAAGACATTCCACAGAATTCCTTCCATGTGTAACCGTCGCACATACAAGTAAATGCTTGGAGGATCAGGACCTCAGATAAAACATCACTTGGAATATGTCTCTGTCCAAACCCATTAAAGATGACAGGAAGCCTGCAGAAATTAACCTTGCTTTATAAGTAATTCTGTAGTTGAGTGGGTTGATTTTTCTGGAAGTGGTTTTTCAAAGGGCTAAAACACTCACAGACAAAAGGGAAGAAAATGCTGCAGCAAAGACACCTCAAATAAAACAACGCTGCTATTTAAAAGAACCCATGTCAGGAAAGACCACAGAAACAGGCAAAGACTCCAAAATAACAAGGAGTTTATTTCTTTAAAGGGTTCTCCCACCCTTTGTTTTTGTCCCTTTCTGTGCAGAACACTTTGCTATCCCTCCGCATACAGCCTTCATTCATCCCTTTGCTTCTGCACACAGCCCACATCCTTTCTTACCCTGAAAAGAGTTAAATGCTCCTTTTTCCTCCAAAGAGCAATTTTTTATTTCTCCTGACAAGGCCTTTTATGCAATTAGCTTGAGAAGCCGTGGCCAGAAAGAAAGAATAACACATGTAAAATCATGCCAGAGGACAGAGTAAGTAGTAACTTGTTGAGTCTATTACAGGAGAAAATGTTTAAATCAATGATGTGTTCCCATAAATCAACAGCAATATTTAGCCTTAACTATAACCATCCCTGAGCAATGTGGAACAGAGAAAAAACACTTAAGCAAGAACCAACAGTGATGCTCCTGGAACAAGGAGGCGAGTGAGCAGCAGATGGGTAAAGCACAGCATGGGGTTACCTCCAGGCAAGGAATTGATTGGATGGGTCAGAAAGGAGATGCCACAGCATTCAGGGTTGGGCAGGACTTCAGCAGAGATTGCCAATAACAGCGACTCCTACCAAGCCTGGTGCTGATTTGGAGATGCTAAAGAACCTTTCTAATCTAGTTAAAACTTGGACATTGATGCAGGTTGTGCGCTAAACCAGAAATTGGGCCCAAATTGCCAGAGCTCTGCGCTACACAGTCAGAGACAGAAGGGTTTGCATTGCAAACCAGAGATGATCATTCCTTTTTAATTATACTTGACAGATCTAAGTTATTATAAGAGGAATAGGTTTGGGAAAGGGGAGAGCAGTAACAGTGAACCAGAAAACAGAATTTAACTCAAGAAACAGCACAAAAACCTCATCAGACCCTTCTCTTTTTTTAGCTGGGGGAAGAAGGTTGTCTCTTTTCACTCCTCCGTCTTTGTTCCTCCCCTTACTCTTCTGGTTGAGCCTCTTTGATTCAGATTTAGGGGCCGCATTCATTCCAATTAGACGGCTTTTCCATAAAGCTGTTCCCAAACCCATGCTATGCTCCCGTTGACAGTATTTCACTGCTTTCCAGAAAAGTGATGGATTTCTCACATACCAGTTTCTAAAGGTCCTTTCTGCAGCAGTCTCCTCCACAGAACAGAATCTTTTATAGTTCTATTAAAGCAGCAGCTCTGACCCAGAGAACGATATTTTGCCTATCTTGAACTCTGGCACTCACCACTTTGATGGGAGGCAGGGCAAGCAAAGCTCCCAAACACAAGTTTGTCCCCCAGCCTGTGTTTGTGCTGGGGATTGCCCCCAAATTTCAGTTGTTCATTCAGGTGAACGGTTTTACTAGAACTGCATCCTCCATATGAATCCAATAGGATTTGCTTCTGCTTTCACTTGCAGTCCTTAACACAGTGTCTTAACTCCTTAACTGTCAGTGCCTTAACTCCCACTGAAGCTATCGCATTGAAAATAGGAGTTGCTTCTTCCAGGTCTGGCATTTACACATTTTTATGACATGCTGGAAAAACACAATTGGACCATTTTTCCCCCTGCAAATGCTGAGACAATAATAAGTAACAGATTGATTGAGTTTTGTCTTGCCTCAGAACTAGGTGTTTCTGACATGTACCACATCCCTCAAATACATTACACACTCCAATGCTCTTATCAAGAGCATGAGCTTTCTGCGTTCTCCTCTCCCCATCAACATGAAGCCAGACTTTCTTGACCACCAGTTCAGTTTGACAGCACTCCATGACATGCAGGGAACGCATCAGTGTGTGTGAGCTGTGGGTGATCTGTCAGATCCGGTGACTGATGTGCAAAGAAAGTGTCAGGGTACTAAAAATAATGAAAATCAAAGAAAATACTGACCAAGCAGTGGGGGTTTTTCTTTCACTCAGCCAAGAATAAATCTAAATAAATCTAATTAAATAAACCAATGTAAATAACAAACACAGGCTAAAATTCACACATCTCCAGTGAGCTAAAGCCCTACAGTGACTGTAGTTGACTCAACTTTTGGAGTCACCAAAAGACATAGACGCAGGTGCAATGCTCTTCTACTCCCCAGTTCAAGTTTCAAGCTAGTTGCTGACTATGGGAACCTCTACAGCTCCATCTTCTCTAAAGCCTTGGTTTAAAGGTTGAGTTGTGCCATCAGTGCCACATAGGTGGAACCGAGGATTTTCCAACATAAATCTCTCATCTACACTTCCAGCAAAACAAGAGCATGTGAGGCTCAAGTCTGGAGCAAGTCTTATACTATCAGGATTCATTTTCTTTCAGTATTATTGCCTTAGAACACTCATTCTAGTCATGAATAATTCATTGTTTCTAGGAAGTTTCAAAAGGGGAGGGCAGTTTAAAATTATCTCAACTATTCTTGGTGCAAAGCAAGCTCAAAAGCATTCTACATGTTTGGGAGATCTTCCTCATTCAAGAGCTGTTCCTTGTGGTATATGCCTGTTGGGACTCTCCTAAGCCATAGAAGACATGGAGCTTATCTGATGGACCAAAGATATAAGAATAGCCTTGGCTGTTCATGGAATGCATGCTGGCTTTTCTTTTTACCCTGGCATTTTGTCATTCTCAACCGCTAGAAAACAAGCTGATACAAAATAGCTTAGTTGAATCCAAATTAGCATCTCATGACAAATGCATGAGACAACCCATTGTGATGGTTCTGAGTAGAATGCTGCCAAAAAGTGAGCAGAGAATGAAAATTGAGATTCATTGCATTTCCAAATGAACTTTTGACCAGGAAGATCAATGACTGCCTTTTTCTGTGCAGATTTACAGGCCAAATGAATCCCTGGTTTAACCTCTGAACTCAGGGGCTATCATAAAGAGAAGAATTTGTCTACAGGGGTCATGTACGTGCATGCTTTCGAGGCATTACAAGATTGCAGTTGTTGAAACCTCAAAGGAAAAGACGAAAACCCACAAGAGGTCAGACAGGGAAATGAGACTGAGGAATACTGCTCCCTGACAACTGGGCAGCAACTGATCCGCTAAAACACAGTGCACAGGAAAGGATGAAGTCTACAAAAACAAAACACATGTCCCAAAAGAAAAGACCACTGAAACCTGTGGTAGTTATCTCCTCCCAGGGTCGCTGATGTCCATAGGAACTTGGATGCTGCATTGCCCTCAACTGAAGACCCAGTCATAGAATCCCAGACTGGTTTGGGTTGGAAGGGACCTTAAAGCTCCTCCAGGTCCAGCCCCTGCCACGGGCAGGGATACCTTCCACTGGAGCAGTTTGCTCCAAGCCCCTGTGTCCAACCTGGCCTTGAATATTGCCAGGGATGGGGCAGCCACAGCTTCTCTGGGCACCCTGTGCCAGCGCCTCACCACAGGGAAGAACTGAATGAGCTTCTGCCTAAGAGCTCAGCAACAAATACAGATCAGGACCTGGAACCCACTTGCAAATATCCAAAGTTGTATTGAATTCCATAGCACTCGGATGCACACTCACCATACTGTAGCCAAAAGGCAAAGATTTCTGTCCCCAAGAGCTGCAAATGATTTAGAAGCAAAAAAGCCAATCAAAATACCAAATATAGCACTAATGAATATTGAAAGCTGGCACTGATTCATTCAGTGGGCAATGGACTCCAAAATGATTCTTCACCCGCAGTGAATATTGCCTTTCCTTCCTCCCAGCTGGCATTAGTAAAGTAGCAACAGTCTTAATATCAGATTTTGAGCAGTTTGCTACTGCATGCCGGGCCTGGAGCAGCATTTAAAATGAAATTGAGCTGGTTTGTGTCTGTGTGCAGAAAGCGAACCCTGATCTAAGTTAACTGGATGATGCAGGGTTTTGAGGCCAAAATCCCATTCTTGCTAGAGTAAAAGTATGCACCAACAATAAGAGCCCTTTGTTCATTTCTGGTTTCTGGGGATGCAGTGACCACAGGTTTGCATCTCTTTGCATATAGAACTAGTAATTGTTGAACATGCAACTGACTTGCATGTTCAGTTACAGTCACAGATGGGTATTTGATTATTCTACTATAATTGGTGTTACATTAATACTAGCTAGAGGTCTAAACCCTACACGTGGTGCTGTAGAAACATAACAGATGCTGCGTTCCAAGGATCTTCGTTTAAAATTGAGCCTCCTGCTCACCAGCAGGCTAGGAAAGTCCCTGAAGGTGCCAGTTGTTTAAGGCAGGAGAAAAGAAAGCAATTTTTATGAATCACATTGACCTTGCTGAGCTGCTTTCTTCTCCAGGGAAATTTCATTCCATTCAGAGGAAGCATTACCATTCGCTTTGAAAGCATTGGAAGGATTTTCCTCCAGTGTCAGCATGGGGTTTGGTAACACCATAAAGATGGTATTGCCAAACAGGCAGGAAATCTCCTAACATGACCCAAAAAGCTACTGAAGTGAACAAAGTTCAAGTGTCTTATCAATATAAATGGCCTTTGGACTGTAATTATTGCTTATATCTTTTAGTCTCTTTCTGAAGGGTCTGAAAGCACCTTACGTTATCCATGCCATCTGTGAAGCCTCCTCGCCAGCTTCCATCACCACCAAATTGTGCAAGTATTGTGCACAATAAATATTTTTATTATATAATATTTATTATATGTTACTTATTTATTATAAATAAATAAATTATGGAGGGTGGAGATCCTCCCATGGGGATGCAAACTGGAATTTGTAGATTAAAACCGAGTCTAAATAAAATTAATATTTATTTTTTAAAGCTGGATATTGAAAGCAGAGGGTAAAGCTTTAAACAGGAACGCTTCAAGCTAAGGCTCTGCTATAGAGTAAACTCTCAGTGTTTGATGGGCCACAGAACAAGAGACATGGGTGTGTAACTGTTTCAATGGATTTCCTGGCCAAAAAGCCACTGTCGTGAGCAGCAGCTCAGCTCTGTGTGCTTGAACAGGAGGGTGTGCTTCCCCATCAGCTAATAACTCGGCCGACGAGATGGAAACATATGGATTGTAATTCCTTTCTCACTTGTGTTTCTCACCCAGGCACATCGTGGGCAGGTTCCCTGACTATCCTACTGAAGAGGCAGGAGGGTCAATGTCTATTCTTTCTCAGAATACTCCAGAGCAGGTACTATGACTCCTTTAATGAAGAAGGTTGATGGGATTGGGGAAAGCATTGCCACAAAATAGGTCTGTTTAAGTCACAAGTTTTCATAACAGCAGCCTCTGGTGCTCCTGAGTGAATCAGGCGTGGTGGCTGTTTGAGGGCTTCAGGACCTCTGTGGTCCTTAAAGCTCCCCTGTTGAGAGACACTATTGTGTTCATCTGCTGCCTGCAAGTGATGGTCTAACACAGGCATGGTAAAACAGCATTTCTGGATTCAGTCATTCTTGGAATCATAGGGGTATACAAGCAGTCTTTGTGTGGTTTAAGCAGATGTAAATACAGACGAGCCCAGCATAAAGCAGGATACTCTAACCATCAGTTGCTTTGCTTACAAAAATAGGCAGGAAAACTGCTACAAACAGCTCTCTGTGCCTTACTAGAAGTGAGCTCAGGGCATGCTCCTGGTTTTAGCCAAGTTCAGAGCATTCTGAGGTCAACCCTGCAAGCCTCTAAGCCTCTCTGTTGTTCAGTCCCAGACAGAGCAAAGGAGACCTTTTGGTTATGTTTTCAGCTCCTAAAGTAGAAACACATGCCAGAGTCAACAAGGCTTTGTTGGCTGCTCTGAGCAGCAGGGGAGCCACCCAGCAAGTGTGGCTTATTGCTGGAGAAGCCCTGGGGGAACGTGATGCTAATCAGACCTGCTACCAACAGGGATAAACAGTCTGGAAAATGCTAGAAGTTATACTGCACAAAACTGGATGTGGTGAGAGATGATGGAGAAATAAAGTCCTCCTTTGCTTTGAATTCCCATTGTCAGCTATTTTGCCATCTTTCTTGGGCATCTGCTTTCCCTTTGCATAAAAACATAATAAAGGAAGGCAGAAGTCTGAAGAGATGGTTTTGCTGCCTGCTTTCCCTGCAGAAATGAAAAATACCTGGAAGAAAACAACTACACCTGTTTTCCCAACACATTTTCACGACCAATTACATACTTTTCAAAGGTTTTCTCTTTTCCAGCCAGCACAACCAACAGCAGAATGTATGCGACAACCTTAACAGATACCCAGAATACCACTGGCAGGAGGAAGTTCAGTGGGATTAGGATATTACCTGAATGTCAGACAAGTAAAACAGTTTTTGTTCAACTGAGTCAGCTGCATATTAAAAATCCCTAAGGCAACTGGGTTTGTTCCACACTGGTCTACTGGGCAACATAGGAAATGAAATCCTGGCCCCATTGAAGTTAATCGAAGTTTTGTCCTTGACTTCAGGGGAGACAGGATTTCACCTATTGTGTATATTAGCTTCTGTGAATGGGTCGGTTGCTCCTCAGTTAAACTCCATGAAAAATCAAGACTGAAGCGTATTTAAAAAGTGAGCATTTTATAAGGCTTGGGTAAAGACACTTTGGGGAAAATAAAATACAAATTAATCACTTCACGAACCATTGCTGCGTTATTATACATTCTATATTTCTTTATCCTTTGACAACTCTGACCTTACTTGACTTTGTAATGAAGCTGGCCTCCTGCACAAGCTGCTTCCATGACATTTTACAAATCCCTTTCCAAAGGGGATGCCAAAGAGATCCCCATGCAGAGTACTTGGTTTAGTTAGGAAAATACATGCTCCCTCTTGACTGAAGAGAAGCTTCTCTACACACTCTTCAAGAGAAATTTAAGGTTCTAAGACATCGGTGTAGTCTCCTGCATCTGATCCAGATGTTTGTCCCTAATGAGTTTTCATGTTTGCTCCAAAGATAACCATTAGATGTGACAATTTTTAGCTTTGCCCTTATCCTGCTGCAACAAAATGATGATCTCTTCCTGTAGTTCATTAAGTCTCATCACGATGAAAATACGGCAGGTGAGTTGTCGTTTAGCAGGCACATTCCCCCTCATTTCCAATCTTAGATAACTTAGCAGGAAAAGAGATGCTTATGAAGAGTTTGGTTGTGCATTCGATTGCATTGCCACATTACGGTAATCACAGCATCAGATCCAGCAGCATCTAGAGAAGCAGGGGGAGGAAAAAAACGTATGTGTTAACTGCTGTGCAAACACAGACCCCTGATCCTGGCTTAGCACTCTGGGCGATATACTCTGTAATTACTATTCATTGCTACCAGCAGCTGAAGATCCCCATGAATCCCTGTAATCAGTAAAGGGCAGTGCAAGAGATCCCAGAAGATGGTTAATATCAGGAACCCTGACTATTCCCAGGTCGGGACAGTAACACACTACTATGCAATCAAATGCTGCAGTAATCTCACACTTTTGCACTGCAAAAGTTTGGAAACACGCTTGAACCAATGTATGAATAGCAAAGTCAATTTGACTTCTGGGGGTTATCAGGTTAGAGGAAAACATCTTTTCAGCCTCAAAAGAAAATACTACTGGAGAAGAGTCATCCCTCAACAGGAGTCCTACATCAGGGGCTGGGGGGAGGCTCAAATTCATCCGCTCTTACTCAAGCACATGCTCTTCCTCAGTGTTAAGAGTTTTATAAGGGCTTTCAGCATCATTTCAAAGAGGCAACCTCACAAAGAAAAGGGCAGTCTAAAATAATTTAGGAAGACATCTGCTTTTATTTCCACTATGAAGTTTTCTTCAGGGGAGAAAAAAATCCCAGTATTATAATGTGGATGAATTGCTTAGTATCTCAAACTAACCTTTGCTTGCCCTTCCCTTTCTTTCCTGCTCTTTTATCAGATTCTTCAGGCATCTTCTTGTAGCTGGAGGGAAAATTGCTCTGTATAGCAGAGTACAAGCCATTGAAGGTTAGATACACAGCCAGCTTCACCCCAGCTCCCAGGCCTCTGCAATTATGGAGCTGCTGAGAGAAGAGGTGAAAGCAGAGCTGGAGAAGCTGCACCAAAAGAGCGCAGAGAAGGTGTATCTGACACAGAAAAGGAAAGAGACATTTGCTCTGTCATTCTCTTCTAGGAAGCAGGGAGCCACTTCAGAAAACTCAGGCTCCACATGCATGATCTTTAAGGTCCCTTCCAACCCAAATCATAGAACCCCAGACTGGTTTGTGCTGGAAGGGACCTTAAAGCTCATCCGGTTCCAACCCCCTGCCATGGGCAGGGACATGCCTTCCACTAGAGCAGCTTGCTCCAAGCCCTGTCCAACCTGGCCTTGAACACTGCCATGACTTCACCAAAACCACTTGGCATGTCAGACTACACATATATTGCCAAAGCATCCAGGGAAGAGACTGTACCAGTGTTATTCGGACACCCAAGATCTCTGCTTGCAGTCACTGAGCATGTTTCTAGATGTGGCTTTTTGTGTTCCTGTGCATTTCATTCAGTGCTAATTGCAAGCACCATTTTCCTATTCCCTATATGAGCACTTAGCTCAGGCCTTTGCACCATAGCTCGTATTGCAGCTGTGAAAATACTAAACAGTGTTTTTGTCTTGCCATCTTGCAGAACAGATGAAGGCAAGACAGAAGGACAAGGACAGTTCAACAATTCAGTCCCGTTATAGCAGGTTCCTGAACAGAAAATCTACATAACCCCTTTGGGTATCCTTCATCTGTATAAGAACATGAAAGCAAATCATTCCAGTCAGAGTCTGGATTTACTTAAATTTTATATAAATTATATTATATATATTATATTTTTATATCTATACACACTTATACTATCTCCAGTATTTACTCAAAAACACTGCTTAAAATTAAAATCTTTCTCAAGCACATATGTGTGTAGAAAAACCCATCCCCAATATAACAGAAACCATTACAGTGACCCTTTGGTAGGAAGTCATAGCAGAGGGTGGATGTAACGAGGCTGGGTTTCTAGCAGAGTACTAGCGCTAGGATAACGGGTACACTTCGAGTAGCTCTGTTGGTTTTGGATACAGCAGGCCTGCTGGGACACTAAAAACCTATTTTGAGCTCCAGTCAATCTGTTAATCTATCCAAGGGAATGAAATGCTTCACTGCTTCTCACCGCAAGGTATGACTGAATGGTGCTTGGGGTTCAAATTACCATATTTAATTAAATGTTAGATACTGAAATGCTTGGGGAAATTCACTGATGAATTTCACTGGCTGCAAAGCATGGCCCTTGTCATTGTCCCCTTCTACTGCCCAGGCTCTAATGCATTAAAAGGCATTCCTTAGAAAACAAGTATTTTTACTGTTCTAGGAAGCATCTCTTCCAATTGGAAATGCTTCATTTTCTACTCTTCCATGGTACTGCCAATAGTAATGTTCCATTAACAAATTTCAATGACCATGGTGTTTCTGATTTACACTCATCAGTAAATGATCCTAGGATTCCTCTCAGGGACAAGACAGCACAATGAAAGGTGCCTGGGAACAAGAGAATGGTAGGAAAAGCAAATTTCACCCTCTGCCTTTTTCAGATAATAAAGTATAAGTGGCCAGGAACTAAAGTTATGGAAATTGATGTAGCTGTACCGGTTATCTGCTGGTAGTAGCTTGCAGGGATAAAGATGCTGGGCTGTCAATGTATATCTGTCAGAGTTTGTCACAGTATCTCTATCCACTCTCTCAGCCACCAGAAAAGCTTCAGTCTTTAGCCATATATTGAAATTAGACATGCCTTGAGGCAGGCTCTCAAAATCCATCTCTATAAAATCAATCTGCCTTAGAAACACTGGGACAAATTAATAATCTGAGCTCCAAGTCCAGAGGGAATGTCAGGTTGTATGTCATTAGAATACTGTGCTCCTGGCTGGTTTCAGGAATTGGTCTTACTATCCCTTGCGGCTGGGGACATAGAAATCGCTTCTTTCCCAATGGGAGATTGGGATAGTCAGCGCCTGTGCTGAAGTGTGCTGGTGGGAGTGCCCTCAGCGAAAACCAAAAGGACTTCCCTATAATGGTCAACCCCTCTGGAATTCATAGGGGACCACCAAGCGACATACTGGTTGTCATGCTTCCCCAGTATTGGAAAGCTGAAAGTGAAGGAGGAAGATACACACTGGTTCATACCTCCTACAGGACATGTATAACACACTTCGTGCATGAAAATACTTGACCAGCTCTTCACATGTTTTCCTGTCTCCTTCAGGTTGCTGCAGAACTGGCTGCCAAAATGGAGAAGGCTTTGGAGAAAAAGAACCAGAAAGGCAAAAAAGAAGAAGGAGGAGAGAAAGAAAGGTCCAAAGACAAAAAAGAAGAGAAAACTAAAAAGAAAGTAAGGGCATCCTGCAGTGAGAACAGAGCCCAAGTCCAGCCTACTCAGCCATCTATGGGCAGAGGCTAGTAATTCACATTAGAGTGGTCACCAGGGCTGCAGGCCTGGATTCAGAAGACAGAAGAAATGGCTGAGGCCAGTCCCTCTCAGCCTTTCTGTGACCTTGATGATCTGGGGAACTGATTTGTACCTCTCACGTTTTAGGAATGGCCATCCGCATGGCATGGCTTAGCTCGAGGGGAAGAGCTGAGTTAGGTGCAGACTGCCAAAGATGTAGATGAGGGAAAAATACACTTTAGGGCTTTGACAACATTACCAGGATAGTGTGCACACTCTTTTCACAGCATCGCTGCTTCTTTTTTCATGCATATAACAAAAGGGTGCCCAGGTAGCTAACCAAGCATCACCACTTTCCATGTGGGGTACAGAGAAGTTAATTACTGCCACCCCCCATATCCCTGGAGCTGCCAAAAGCATGACAAGGAGAGCATGGCACTGCACCAACACCACTCCTTCAACACCCATCTCATCTGGGACAGTCGTTCTGCTGGAGTGCTCAGCTAGGAAACATGAAACATAGTCTCAATTGGCTCCCCACCTCAGATCTTGTATGGATTTCAGTCTCATAAGTACAGTTCTTTACCTGGCCAGCTGTGGCTTTCATACTGCAAGCTAGTGTTTTATAATCCTGTAAATGGCAGTCATGCATTTTCAGTCCACATTCTTAGGACATGAATTATCTTTTGCTGCAAGTCAGAGTGGACACCACTTAAAGAAGGATATACTCCCCATCTCTGATGTACTAAGGGCTGGTTTCACAGACGGTATGCTTCTGAATTGCTTTGGGAGTAACTTCACTGAGGAAAGCACCTGTGAAACAGTGCAGTGACCAAAGGGCATCTTCAAAAGCAAACTGTGCAACAAGAATTGTAGGCTTTTGCTGAAGCAGCAACCTTTGTTTCCCATCTACTTTATTGCAGGAACAAAGTTGAAACAGTGTTTTATGGGGTTTTATTAATAAGGGTCATTAATCTCTCTGGGAGTGTGTGGAGGAGAAGGGCGAGTTTTCTGGGGCAAAGCTGACTCCTCACTACAAGTTTTACACAGATTCATTGCAAGTCCTAGCCCTAGAATAACCATTTAACAAGAAAAGATGCTTTTGTTGGACAACGGCCATTAATCTGGCCAAAGCTCTCATAACAGCTAGCCAGGAATCTAAGCTACGTGAACTTAGGAAGCCTCAGTCTATCTAATTGGGAGGTAGATATTCAAGTGTTAACCTGCAGCTCAGCATCTTTGCTAGTTGAAAATGCTATTTGGGCCATATAAAACTATGTTTGGGGGTTGGGGGTTGGGGTTTTCTCCCCTTTGGAAATGAAAATGGACAGCATGCTGAAGGAGCCACATACATAAATGTGTTTCAAAGCTCTTTAAGCCTGATCTTGCTTTGCTAACTAGGAAGGGTGGTGGCTGCTCCTATGCAAACAGGATATTTGTTAGGTTCTGGCCACATGTCTTCAGTCATTTGTCATCAGGGTGACACTGTCACAGAGTGCACTATCACAGCATTAGTGAAGGCATCATACTCTGGGCAGTGGAAGGTAGAATTACTGGTACCACTTCATTGTGTCCTAGGGACAGAGCAGGGCCTGCCTGTGGGAGCAGAGGAGAAAGGAATATAAGACCTTCAGTCCTAAGCCAAATAATACTGATGGCAAACTGTTTGTTGTCAATAAGACTTCTGGTGACTTGTGCTAGTGCCACTTCAGGGTGTAAGCCCTTAAGTCAGTGTATAAACTGCAGAGCTCTATGGCAAAGCTCAGATAAAAGGGTATATATTAAGGTAATAGCATAGAAAAGCTTTTGAAACTTGGGAGTCTAAAGACCATTGTAATACACAGTTACAGAACTCCAGCATCTCAGAGAGCCCATTTCCCTTCAGCAGCATTCACGAGGATGTCCTCTAATGGATTTCTGCAGCTTTGCCCTTGTCCTTGCTCCTTCCCAACTCAGCTGGCCCAGAACAAACCCCTGTGATGCCTCTGGTCTTGCAGAGGCAATGAAGAAGGCTGCTGCAGACAGTTGAGTCTAAGTCAAAATGAGACATAAATGTTCAGGCACACTGAAAACATCAAACTCAACCCAAGCTCTGAAACCAGATGGCAACTCACTTATCATCTTAAAAACCTGACTGTCTCAGGGTAAATCTGATTCCTTGTTGGCTTTGCACACATCGGTAGATAAGGACCAGCGATACCAAAAATGAATCTCAATCCCCTCACAGTTGTTTTGGAGTGGGGTGAAATAACAATATAGAGCTCTGGGGTTTTATAACTTCAGTGTTGTTCTCCTCTCTTTAGCCATCACAAGTCCTGACTAGTAAAATTCTGAGCCATTATATCAGGTTCTCTATGGTTCCTTGAGAAAGAACAAAGGGAACATTCTCTCCAAGTTATAAGTCTGACAGGGGGAGAGGGAAATAGTATCTAAGACCAGCTGAGAAAAGTTCTAGCAGCAGGACACTTATTAAAATAAGTATAGGCTAGAAGTCAGTGATGGAGGCAGAAAAAAGCCTGACTTGTAGCTTCAGTTCTTAAAGAAAACAAAAGCTTGATCCCAGAAGGAAACCTGATTATTTCTGAAAAGCTT
Source organism: Psittacus erithacus (assembly GCA_009867235.2). Classification (NCBI taxonomy): domain Eukaryota; kingdom Metazoa; phylum Chordata; class Aves; order Psittaciformes; family Psittacidae; genus Psittacus; species Psittacus erithacus. The sequence continues at coordinate 70,110 of WYDI02000486.1, forward strand.
GATAGCAATCTCTTAAGAAGCAGATTTGATATCAAAGTAACTCTGTTTGTTTTTCTCTGTAAGGTGCTGATTTGATTTCCCATTGGGCACCTAAGAAGAAAACACCACCATGCACACAAAGAAGGAAAACAAACAAAAACCATGGCTTCAGCACCATATGATCCCTCTTTTCAATAGCAGAGCACATGTTAGACCAGTCTGGCCTGCTTCACCCTGACATGCTGCAACCTGTCTTCCTCACTGAACACGAGGAAGGCTGCGCATCTGGATTCATCCAGAAATGTTTAATAGCGAGATATACTTTTGTCCTTAGTGAAACCCATTAGCAAAATCTCCACACTGGAAGAGCACAATGGAGTCCAAAATTTCCCTGTTGTTGAATGAGAACCACCTAGTGTGGGATAGGCTTTGGAAAGCTGCAGAAATATGGTCAGACTGTTATTTCCCTATCTGTGCTTACACTGAAATGTATAGTTTGTTCAAGGTGCCTTAGAGCACTTAACACAGGACAAGCATGGGATCAGTCAACTGAACATAACAAAATACACAAGCTGACTCAAAGGAAAAGAAGTCTGAGGCCAGAGGAGGCCACGGAGATGCTGCGAGGGCTGGAGCAGCTCTGCTCTGGAGCCAGGCTGAGAGAGCTGGGCTGGGGCAGCCTGGACAAGAGAAGGCTCCTGAAGGAGAGACCTTAGAGCAGCTCCAGTGCCTAAGGGGCTGCAGGAAACCTGGAGAGGGGCTTTGGACAAGGGCCTGTAGGGACAGGACTATTCTGTGGTTCTATGGAAAGATGCTGTCTTACTGCTCACGTTAAAACAAATATTTAAAAGCCTAACTGAAATTATCACCCTTGCATGCTTGCAAGGTTTCTAATATATAAATATTCTGACTTTTCACCACCTTCTCCACTTCCCCCATCTAGGAAAAGGATGAAGGCTGGAAAATGGCTCCGAGTAATTTCCTTTCAATAATGGAGGAAGGAAACAGTCAATACAAAGGTCAGTAGAAAAAGATAACAATTACAGCTGGAATGTTCTTCTAATTCAACTTAATGTGAATGTCATTCCTATAAGGTCAAGCTGGGCAGCTGCCCAAACTACTGGAACATTACAGAAATGAGGGCATTAGATTGAAAGGTATTTAGGAAAGGAGCCTGTCAGTACCTCAGGTCTTCTTAGGAGTCTCTCAAAATCATGGATCTAATGATACAGGAAGGTGTGTTTCTGTGAGTCAAAGTAACCAAACTAGAACCAAAGTGCTGCAATGTTTGTGTAAGGGCTTTTCTGAGGGCAGCAGAAGTGACGTGAAATAACTGCAAAGCACTACTGTAAATGAAGCCTCAGCATTAACGTCTTCATGCTCCTGTAACTCTGCCTTGCTCTGTCCATGAATTCATTCACCTACACGAAGTACAGCTACCTAAACATCACTGGAATTCATGAAGACTACTCTTCCTCTAGACCTGTATTGGGCAGTTTTCCAAGTTGCTGGACTACATTTGCCAAGCTCAAGCTAAAGCACTTATTTTATATCCTGTTGTTGGAAACAGTTGTGTGACACTTACTTTCACACTGGAACAGCAAGAGTTTAAGCGGAGCAAGTCTAAAGCAGCCTAAATCATTACCTCCATCTTCCTGGGTTTTGTTTTTGAGGTACCTTGTGCTATGAGGCAGCAAGATGCTATTTCCCCAATTACACAGCTGCCCAGTTGATGCTTAGGACTTGCTCAGTGTTGCAGAGGATAGTTGAATTCAACCCAAATACTCTATGGTCCAAACTCTGAAGTGTAGTGATATTATATATTTGGAACCAGGCATCACGAGATTCAAATCCTTTTGCCAGGAGGTTGGAAGCGGCCTTTTTCAGAAGAGTTTCATGCTTCAGATGCATTTATTTCCATGAACAGTCACAGGCTGTTATCTGAAATTCAGGGATATTGGAATTAGCTGCTGATCTGCAGAGTGAACACTAATGCTGCTGAGATGGTCATGGTTAGCAGTCACATTAGTGCACTAGGCTGGCTTTTGAGTCCTGAGCTAGAGGTGTGCATATGAAATAATCCACAGAGAAGCTCACATGCTATTTTAGAAGAGATCATATAAATTGCATTGCATACACACACGCACATAATAAATAGCTCCTGTAGCTGGATGACCCTGTCTGTAACAGAATACCAGGCTCTTCTGACCAGCCAGTGCAAACACAGCATCTAACACGTAGGAGTTATTGATCGCTTCTTTTATAGTGGAGGGCCTCTAACTTAGTGGCTAATATAGGACTTGGAAAACTCACTGCCAGGTAATGTCAGAGGCAGCTGCCTAACCTGTGGGGATGTCGCTGGTTTGCCTGCAGTGGATATTAACCACTCATCAAGTCACAAACAGCAATAAACAGTTATGATTCAAAAGACCCCACAGAACAAGAATCTGTGGATCCCTTGAAACCCAGTACCTCTGTGAAACAGCACTTGTTGACCCAGTCAGAAAAGTGTTTAAAACCTCATAGAACTCCCATGTAACATCCCCTTTCCCTGAGGCTGAAATTCCAGGCTGGAAAGCCCGGAAGAGGTACCTTTTAACTAGGGCAAATCAGCTTTCCCTCTTAAAATCCTACATGACATGTGTCATGCCGTCTGATGACCTGCAAGTAATGTAAAGAAATTAATGTCTATACCTTTGAGTTTCTTTCCTCATTATCAAAGAAAATTCACCATCCTTCTCCATCTCTACTCAGTTGTGAAACTCAGAATACTCTCCTGCAAAAACTATTCCCTATGTGTAAAGTCACAAATACCCTGCACATAATTAGACTCTGAAAATTTATAGGGAATAGAAATAGCAGCCAGCGTTATAATAGCTGGGCTCAAACTTGAACGGTCTCCTATGGGTACTGTGAAAACCTTCCTGAATTTACAGTGCCTTAGAAATGACAGTGGGTAGAGGGAAGAGTACCCTCTACAGAGCAGATTCGTAAAGGAGCCTATGTTTTAAAGTGTAATTCTTAATCATCTGGAAACTGAATTAGCACATGCTGCTGGAGATTAGCTGTCATTTCTAAAGATACTATCAGGACTTAAAATGCAAGGAAATGCAAGGAAATACAAGGTATGAATTGTCTTCCTTCAAATTAGCTCCAAAAACAGGGAAAGAGAACGTTTCAATTAAAAAGGCACCTTTTGCTATTAGTGGAGAATTCAGGCATGCACCAAGCTTGCCAGACATCATTTAGTTTTCTTTCTAAACAGCAAGTTGCAATTTGCCTCCATAAAAGTGAAGTTATGAGCTTGAGGTGGGGAGCAATCATCGGTTTGCACAAGCTTCCTTTGTTTGGTCTCCTGATTACTTATCCTTTACAGAACACTAAGAAATAGAAGTGGGCCTTGTCTCTCTTTGGGAAAGACTTCATGTGCCTCTCAATTGCTGCATCAGGCTTTAAGCTCCCCAAAGTCAAAACTTTCTCTGTGCTAGAAAGGACCTTAAAGCTCATCCAGCTCCAACCCCTGCCACGGGCAGGGGCACCTTCCACTGGAGCAGCTTGCTCCAAGCCCCTGTGTCCAACCTGG
>WYDI02000493.1:0-11810 GCA_009867235.2 Psittacus erithacus
TGTGATAAGGAAGAATAATCCTTTTCTACAAGACGTAAGTGACCACTGTGATGATTATTAGAGGGGCCCCGCCTCCATCCAGTGCTGAATGATGGTCAGTTGAACATGAGCCAGCATGTGCCCAGGTAGCCAAGAAGGCCAAGAGCACCTTGGCTTGTAAAAGAAATAGTGTATCCAGCAGGACTAAGGAAGTGATTGTCCCCTTGTACTCAACACTTGTAAGTCTGCACCTCCAACACTGCATTCATTTCTGTGCTCCTCACTACAAGAAAGATATTGAAGTACTGGGAATAAATCCAAAGAGAAGTTAAGCTGATGAAGGATCTAGAGAACAAGTCCTATGAGGAGTGGCTGAGGGAACTGGAGCTGTTTAGCCTGAAGAAAAGGAGGTTCAGGGGAGACATTATTGTTCTGCACATCTATCCGAAAGGAGGTCATAGTGAGGCAGATGTTGGTCTTTTCTCCTGAGTAACAAGTGATAGAAAGAAAGGAAATGTTTTCAAGTCACACCAGAGGCGGTTTAGATTGGTCTAAGTCCTAAGTCAACGGACAATAAGTTTAGACAGATTTATTCATTTCTCAGATAATCCATAATAAACCCAAAAGAATCATCACATTTAAATACAATTATGGTAAGGAATTTCTTCTTAATTTCAAAACCCACATTTAGAATCTGTAGTGTGTTCATATCACAAATTCAGAAACTTAAATTAATCATCTCTTTCAGATAGCTTGCTGTGCTATGTTTCTGCTGTAACCAGTGAAGAAAGAGATTAATCTTCTGTAAAGGTTTCTGATGGAGACTAATTCAGGCTACTGCTACTTTCAGAGTCTAAACTTCATATTGAAAACACTCATCCATTTCTCTTTAAAGTAAAAATTACACAAACGCATAGCTTTACTTCACTTTGAAACACAGGAATGGAGTATTGCACAAATCATACTAAGAGCTCCTGGATTTGTAGTACTTCCCAGGATTCAGCCTCCAGAGTGGAAACATATTTTCCCAAATTTGAGAAGTCAGCATTATCTATTGAGAATGCCTTATAGCCAACTATAAACTGACTGAGAATATCTCAGGGTGAATGCTTGGCTATTATAAAAGTGGTGTAATTCTTTTACTTTGGAGGTTACTAAGCTGAGCATGTGCTGGTAAGAGGGTAATAAGAACATGAAATATAATGTGGTAATTCATTGACTTTCATATTGTAAAAAAAATAAAATAAACACCAAAGATGATTCTTCAGATAGAGGATAAAAAACATTCCCCTTCATGTCATTTATTGGAAACATAACTCTCTAAAATTGGGTTTTAATCTGCTTTACTGCATACCTGCATGAAACACAACTGACATAGTTTTGAAAAACAGTACACCATAAAGACCTGGAAAAAGACCTCTAAGAGGTTTGATGGGAATATCAGAACATGTTTCTTCAAAGCAAATGGTAATCATATATTATCACAAATAACACTAAAATTTGAAGAATAATGATCAGGTTATTCCAAAATTCTCTTCCAGTTAACATATCCCCTAATTTGTTTTATTAAAAACACCCATATGCCCTGTCTATTATTATTGCAATAAAAGAAATTATTTCAAAAATTCCCCTTGCAATTGACCAAGACTGCGCTGCAGAATGCAATATTGTCATAGAGATACTCACTCTCAGTGCAAATAATCATTTTTCTGTGATGCAGCATAATGCTCTGCATGTTTTTCATGATTCAGACACAGTAATACAATATCCCTGTTAACATGATTAATTAGCTCAAGGACTGTACAGCTTAGATTTAACTATCCTGCTGCTTGCTGCAGAGCTGAATCAGTCAGGGCCAGTTAAGGAGGTCTTCACTTCCCTCTGTTGCACAGTATGGGCATGATCTGTGACTCTCTGCTATGATGATATAATGTTAATTCCAAGCCACTATCTAATTACCTATCACACATAACATTTATTTGCTCACAGTGGAGGGTATTGCAATGTAAGAATTGGTCAGGAACTTTTCAGTGTTGTAATTTTTCAGTAAGAAATGCCTTTTAGTAAAAGAATAACCTCCCCTTACATATTACCTCAACGACATATCTTTTAATATTTTTTTTTTTTCAATTAAACCATTGGAAAAAAAGGTCAAAATTTTCAGCATATGATTTTGGAAACTACCGAGTGAAAAATTGCTGTTTCCTTTGTAAGCATAATTAATTTCCTATCACTCCAGATGAACAACTGAGCTTTCAGTGTTTTTGATGATGATAATAGTTTTCTCTCAACACTCTTTTCAGACAAGCAACAGAAGTAGATAGGCAGACCTTTGGGGAAGGAAGTGCTCCAGTTCTCAGAAGCAGATATTTTGCTGCAACTAGTGGGGGACTGTGCTAGAGCAGATATCCACACTGCAGCCCATGGAGGACTCTATGCCAGAGAAGCCTGATATTGCCTGAAGGAACTATGGCCCATGGAGAGCCCGTGGTGAAGCAGATTTATCCTGAAGGACTGCAGCCCATGAACTGGACCTACACTGGAGCAGGAAAAAAGTGTGAGGAGGAAAGAGCAGCAGAAACAGAGTAATGACTTGATTGCAGTTCCCTATTCCCCCTGTGCTGACCTACGTCGGGGTAGGGAATGGAGGAGCTGGGAATGAAAGAGTGAAGTTGAGGCTGAGAAAAGAGAAGGATATTTGTATACATTTTGTGCTATTAACCACTTACAGACAGAATAGAGTAACTGTGGAAGGATTACAGTATCTGATGTGTTCTAACAATCTTTACTAATAAACAGCAAAAGTAATATTTATTTATTTGTGGGTTTAATTTTTGTTTGCTTTCTGAACTGAATTTGTGCAAGCAGATTGACAGAAAACTGTGAAATGGGGAAAAAAAGAATAAATAATTAGGCAAACATCATGCTTACAATTTTGAAGCTTTAGTCAGAATGTTCAGCGCAGTTTTGCAAAACTGAGCTCTCAGAAGTAGAGCTGGGGAGTCCTGCACTGTCTGCAGGTTGAGTCAGTCAGGAATGCCCAGAAGAGCAGAAATAGCTTGTGAGGTTTTAGTATTGCAATACATAAAATCCTAACCATATTCTGAAGGCAAAGAACAAAGTCTGACTCTGTTCACATCATACTAAAAGATACTATGGATCTCTTTGTTAAGACCTAGAGATCTCGGCAAAACAGGAACTGTCACCACATACTTCCCCAGACAGTTAATTTGATCATGAAGAATATAAGAATAACAATAAGCCAACAATCATATTCTAAACAAATGCAGGGGGTTTTTTTAATTTTTTTTTTAGATAAGGCTTAAAACATAAAAATATATATTTTATACTATATATCTGGAATGCTTGTGTTAATGAAACTTTTGAGTTGAGCAGTAAAATTCAAGCAAGTGAAACTTTTTCATGACCTGAAAGAGCTATTTTCTATGCCGAAAGAATATGTGACTGACATATCATTCCCTTCATCACAAAAGCATGCTAAAAACTGGAGTCACAACATGTGACCATGGTCAATGTGACAGATTGTGAAACACATCCATGCTGAGCACAATATGCTGAAAATGTGATTTCTTTGGAGATACGTTTCACTGTTAAGATTCCCTTAAATATTAGTTCTCTGATATTGAACAAAATTCATGATCAGCTCAGCTGTAGACTGGCTCTGATTAGAAGACACCAAGCAGTTATCACCTCTTCTCTGTCATCGTACTGTGAACAAAAAAAAAGTGGAACATCATTTTGTGATTTGCTGGGAGACTGCTGAAATCTAGGAAAGTAATTTTTTTTTATTTAAAATGGTAGAAAAGAATGAGAAAACACATGGGGCAGCTTTCAGTCAGTAGTAGGTTGGAACTGTATTATGAATTAAACTAAAGCAAATAGTAAAAAGGAGAAGAAGCTGTTAACATTCTGAGCTGACATTTTCACCTTTCCTGACAGCAAAATTGAGTCCTGATTCATTAAAGAGCACATGATAAGACTCTCAAACTTTTAATAGGCCTCATGACATCATAGCTAAACTCTCTAAACCCATAATTTTTTTTATTGTAACTATGGATTCTGCCTTGTAAACATAAAATATAATCTGCATAAAACATAACAAAGAATGAAATAAATGACAATAAGTGCATCAAATTTCTATTTCAGTCAGAAAAACAGAAGTACATACTATTCAGAAATAGTTTTAGCATACTAAAATTACTCAAGAACTTACAGAGGCACAAGACTAGACATAAACTGGATCCATATTTTCTTTAGTGCATTTTATTTTCATTATATAATTAATTTTAATTGTTAATTTATTTTAGCAGTCTGGTTATAAAACTGAAAGTTGACAAAGCTCATGTGGGTGAAATTAGATTGTTTCAGCTCTATAGTCACCTCTTGCATTGCACACCCTTTTCTACATGAGTGTTATTCAAGTATGGAAAACAAATTAACTGTTCTGTCCTTAAGTCACAATCAGAAAAATGCTAAGTATTGGATAGCCTGGACTTCAACTTGTCTTTGGGTTTCTGGTGCTTCAGATAATGGCCCTCCAAGCACTTAACTTGCAAAGTGATTTTCTGTTTTATAGAGTTTTTTACCTTTTTTGGATTGTGGATGAATTGATGTTGATCTCTGAAAGTGAGAGACCTTAAGAGTGTTGTATTTATAGGACATATCAGGGGACCTTTAGCTGCTAACACTGAAAGAGAAAATTACTATTCAAAATACTGTAATGGATTTTACTATTCAAAACATTACTAAATTGGTAAACGTTGTTAAATTGCTAAAAATTACTAAAAATTGTTGTTACTTAGTATCACAGTTAGCTACTATTTTTTTCAGATGCGCATCCAAAGCATTGTTATAGACAGAGAAAAAATAGCTCTTTTTAACCCTTACTGACCCCTCAGATGCAAAATCAAAGGATGGTTAAAAAAAAAAATAAGAGAAGAGAATGGAAGATACTTTTGATCTCATAATGATGAAAGAGTGACATTTGAACTCATCTCTTAAATGTTACCTTAAAAAGGAACAGGGACATTTGGTGGGAAAATCATGAGATAATAATAATAGAAATAATGAATTTGAAAAAAATGCTATAATTAATAGATATATAATGCAAGATAGATATACTTTTTAATGTGATAAGGATATTTAGAAAACAGTAGATTTTGTTCCAGTTTAAAATAAGGATCTAAATTATCTGAGTGAGGCTGCCAGACCTAATGATAAATGAAGTGCTCAAGCAGAAAGACAACCAGTTGAACAGGCTTTTAGTAAGTTAAATTTAGTAAAAGAAAATACATGCAGTTCCTTGTATACCAAAATAGATGTTTTCAGGGGACCAATATATGCAGTTTCACTTTAACATAAAAATAGCAACATATAATGGCAGAAATTGAGGAATAAAAATATTTATTACCTTATCCTCCAGACATATTTTGTAACTGAATTATAAGGCACTTAAATCAAGAGGTTTTATCCCACTAGTTTGAATCAAGCTTTTATTACTTAAAGTGAATAAATGAAGGAATGAAAAATCTGCTTCCTGCATGTCACCTGCAGAGCATTGGCTGAAAGAATAAAACCTATCAAACAACAACATTAAAACATTACTGTTAAAAAAACCAACCAAAAAAAAAACCCACCAAAAAAACAAACCCAAAAACAACTTTCTCAAAACATTAAAAAAAACCCCAACCAACCAAAACAAAACACAAACCTTAATAAAAGCCCACAAACACCTGCCTTTCATTATGATTGTCTGCATCTGCCTCTATTTCTTGCAAATATCAAAGCCTAAATGTTTCCCTTTCAGGATATATTTCCTAGATATGTCTGTTAGTGTATGAGACAAACAACCATCTATTTGTTCTGAGAGGTTAATGGGAATACACGAGTGAGGGTAGGACACTGTGTATTGCTCACACATATTTGAATAATGTGGATGGTCTGCATGTTACATCTCGTACCTTCTACTAAAGTAGGATTGTAAAAAGTGTGAAGAAGGATGATAAGATTAGTCAAAACATAGATTTGATGATGGATGCAACTGAAAGAACTAGGCTTCTTCAAACAAGAAAACAGGTAAGTGGCATCCATGGAGGTATTCATCCCAGAAAATTGATAGCAATTGTTCGATTTTTATTCCTATAGTGGAAATGAGGAAATAACATGTATCAACAGAAAGTAATTTTAAAACATGTGAATAAAAGTTACTTTTCATCCAGTATGTAGCTGAGCTGTGGAACCCTTGCTGTCAGAAGCTGTGAACAGTAAACAGGCATAAATTTGAATGCAGACAGAAAAAAGTCATGATCATACATCTAGGTCAGAAAATCCTTTAGGTGTAAATTACTAAGGTCAAGAGAATACAGATGGAAGCTACCTTTACTTGTTCGCTTTAAATTTTTCCTGAGCTTTTACTATTAGCTGCTACTGAAGACAAGATACGCAGTGGATCATTGGTCCATTGAGAATTTCCTTTTCCGAGCCTAGTTAAATTCAATGTAGATTCACTTGTAGCTTGGATAAACTTCAGGTCAGTTCCACAGCCTGTGAATAATAACTTTCTTAGTAATGATTAATTTTATTTTCATGTGGACACATTAATATTGAATTCATTCTACATAATATAATCTCATTGGAAAATGTAAATTACCTTCAACTATGTTAATGTATTTAGGGTTATATAGGATGCAATTAGCAGAAACAGGTAAGGATGCTATACACTGTAAAAAAGCTACATTCTGTAAAGTACATATTTTCCAGTAGTAGCATTTGAAAACTGACAATTTTGTACCAATGTACTGCATTAAGCAGTTCTGGCAGATACAAGGAGTGCTTTCATGCTGTTGATGTCCTCGTGAAGTATGCCAGTCATCTGGTGTCAGCCTCGACCAGCTTTTTGTGGTAAAAGAATTTGTGAATTAAGGCCATTAAAATTTGCTTTAATGAGTGAATGTTCTAAAGGAAGTTATATTTAAATTCCAGGTACACTGGCAAACATTTTTAAAATATGTCATGTTAGGAGTGGACTATGAACTAAGACTGTGGAGAAGGAGGGGTGATCATAAAAACACAAAACTGACCAGTTGATCTCAAATATTATGAGATACAATGAAAGTTATATAAAATGTAATCTTTCTTTATGGAAGGTAAATCAGGGCAGGATAACCTAAATCATTTTTTTAGATAGCCACTTTCCTACAAAGAAGAAATATGTAAGATTTCAGAACATATATGAACTATGGTGGGTTGACTTCAGCCAGCCACCCATCCAGCCACTCATTCACTCATTCACTTTCACTTACTCACTCTCCTTCCTCCCTCAATGGGAAAGGGGAGGGAAAAAAAGTGAAAACCCCCCTCATTATCTGAGATACCAAGTTAAGGAAAGTGATGAAAAACATGGTGCAAAGGCAATCACTCAACATTTCTCGCAAGAAAATCAGTGACCAGCGAGTCTGAGCAATAGCTAACTTGGAAGACAGTCCTGCCTCCCTCAGTTGTTATTGCTTATCATGGCATTATACATCAATATCCCTTTGGCCAGCTCAGGTGAGCTGTCTTGGGTAAGCTGTCTTCTCTGTGTTGCCTCCCAACTTCTTGCATACTCACTGTGGGAGAAGCAAATCAAGCAAAAATTACTTCTGTCCATAAATGGAATAGCAATGGAAGGGCAAAATCCCTTTGTCTGATTTCCTATCCCTTAGTCATCTAGGCGAAAAAATTATCACTGGAACATCTATAGAAACTAATAATAGTCTATTCATACACTGTATATCTATTAGGTTCTGGGACAGTCTTCAGAAGGATGATTATGAGACACACACACGCAAAAAAATCTACCTGCTTTTAAGAAGGCGTCTGTGAATTACTACAAAGGCTATATAACGTATTAGTTTCAACAGCTAGGGAATAATAAACAACTGAATATTTTCTTCCTGACCCCTATTCTCTGCTGTTACAAATAAACATATGTTAGGTAACGTGTGTTAACTAACATGTAAATTGCTGTGTAAATCAAAGTAATCAAAATTCCAGTGCCTACATCAATAATTTCTGCAGAAAACAGGGTTTTTATTAACGAAGGGAAGGCTAAATAATTTTTCTTCAACAAACCTGCATAAGTTTTTTGTTATCCAGCTTGAGACAGTGATTATCTCCTCCTGTCTAGCCTCTCACTGTACTAACTTTACTAAGGGTTTCACTTTATAATGCAGTTTTTTTTTTCTTTGAAAACGGCAACCGGAGTGTTCACGTTACATAGTATAACAACCAGTTTATTGGTTTTCCTTGTTTGTTTTTTTTTTTTTTGGCTGCAAACATAAATTCTGTCAATAGTGCATATAAGATTATAGTTATAAAGAAGGACCTTCGCATTGTAATACCTTACAATACCTTATTTAAGTCAGCTTGTTTTGCTTCATTTTTACCTGAGTTTGTGTTCCTTAGTTCAGAGAGATAACTTTCTTATTGTGGTGATCTAATAATACCATCACTGCTAGATGTGATGAAATGGATATATTCCACTTAATTTAATTTACAGTTAAAAAGTTATGAAGATGTATTTCTGCTTAAAACACCCAACACACCACTAAGTGTTAAGATAAAAGAAAAAGTAATTAAAACTTCTAATTAAAACTCCTTCCATTCCACTGCAAAATATACAAATTTGTTTAAAATTAGTTCTGTCAGAAATGTTGTTACTATTTGTGATTGATAAAAGTTCATTGGTCAAGGTTAGATAAATGCTTAATTAGGAAGTTTTTTCTTAACATAATCCAGAACCTCAGAAGGTCTGCTCATTTGGCGGTCCACTGTCTTGTCAGAGCTGCAAAGGTATTAAGACTGAAGTAAACCATCTTCTGCTCTGTTAGCTAGAAAGCACTGTTAGTTACAATAAGCAGTAGCATGGAGATTTTGTTTGCTAAATGAAGATGTATTTTATCTGAATTAAATCTATTTGAATATTTCTGTTTGCTATTTTGTAACTTGTAAACCTTCAATCACATATGCATTTCATAACTTCTAATTTTTCCTAAAAAAAGAATAATAAAATTTATGCACCAGTGCCTGAATTTTTTTTTTATAATCTCATGCAAAATACAACAATATTTCTGCTATAAAAGATGCTACATCACTTTTTCATTCTAGACCAACACTTTGAAGTCTTCAGTGAAAAAATTGATGGAAAATCCTCACAATACGTTCAAAAATTGAATAAAATTATATGAAATCATGTCCCTTTCTTGTGCCAGGAAGCAACATTACGTGATCAGGTATTCACCAGTTCACCTTGCTTCTAAATGCATCTCCTATGTGGAGCTAAGTTTGTTCTGCTACTTAAATAAAATTGCTTTGGACCAAAAAGATTTGGAACAAAGTGTGCTTTAGCTTACTTCATCATGCAAATGTAATTTGAGATATCCTTCTTTGCTTAAATTTTGTTAAACCTTTTTAATAGAAAGTATGAAGCTCATTTGTAGGAAATACTTATAGAACACAATTTCTTCTTTTCTAAATTTACATCCCACCATACGAAGCCCTTCCTGACCTTGCTCCATCTCTAATTCCCTCCTCTTAATTTCTTGGAAAAGTAAGGCAAGGCAAGGTGGACTGAAAGGAGAGGGAATTTTGGAAGGCAGACAGGCAGGAAGGCAGGGAAAGAAGGCAGTATAGTGGTAAAGTAAACAACCTGGAATGAAACTGGACCCTTATTACTGCTATGCCTAAGAAACAGCATTTGTAGAAGTTTGCTTATAAAAATAGCTGATTACACAAGTTGCACACAAAACTTACTTAAACTTAAAGCACATAAAGTCCTACATGGCATTTTGCTTAATTGAATGGGATAGATCACTTCAAAAAATAAGACTAAATGACGCATTTAAAATGATATTTCCAAATTTATGTTTGATTTGTTGGGTTTTTTTTTTTTGTCTTCTGTATTTTCTAATCCTCACATATTTCCTTAATATTGCAGGCAAAATACTGTGATCCTACACAGTGCAGATAGGCATACTTACACCTTAACATGGACAAGAAGGATGTGTTTCTTTGATCACTATTTAAATTTAGCATGACCTGTAACTTCAGCTCTTTAGAGTAACAGGATGTTAGAGCATAATTTCATCCTTTGCCTAAATGTTAAAATTACACTAAACAAGACACAAAATGAAGGTTGGATTACATGGACTGCTTTGAGTATTATATTATCAAATGTTATTTAATCATACAAAAAAAATAATGTATTTCTAGACACACATACATATAAACATATGCATGCAAATATAATGTTTATATGTATCTTGATCTTATGTCTATCTTTTCCTTAATACCTGATCTATGTTTTCCCCCCATGTTTCTTTTTCAGTGATATTGTTCTTCTATCTGTGCACTGGGTTTGTTTTTTTTGTTCTATCTCTTTATCTAAGTAGCTTATTAAAGAACTTCTGCAATTTCTCTGTAATTGAATATGTTGTAAAATAAGTGGGTTTGTATATTTATTAATTTGCAATCAATATTATACAACCCTTTTTGTATTAAATGCTCTTATCATTAAATTGTGTTATCTAGCTTGACAAATTTTCTAAACACTACTCTCTTTTGTGCAGTGTACGTTTTGATTTTTTCATATTCCTTAGCATAAAGCAATTACTTCTTTGTTGATGGCAAATGACATACGTTGTGCAATGATTCAGAACAAGGTTTTTCACAGCTTTCTACAATTCATCTTTTTTTTACATTTCCTGCAGGAGTCTGAGTATGTCCCTGATCCAGATTAGAGTGACAGAGGCAGCAACCTGTTGCAGATGCTAAATCTGGATGCAGGGAGTATGCCTGTCTTTTCTAGCACTGCAGTTACCTGGGTGAGTATCGAAGGTACGCTTTAGAAACCCAGTACATAAAGCTTCTCCACAGAGTATTTTCTCTTCCATTTTTTCCACTGTGAGAACATAAGCAAAATTCATTTGACATCTGCTTTTCTTTGGAGAACATCAGCACAGACGTAAGAGTTAAGGTAAGTATTTTAATTTTAACAAATACTTTCTAACAAATTGTTTAACCCAAACCATTTAATGTCAAATACACTGTAGTGGTAAATTAGAACAGGACATGGTAATCAAAATTTAAGATAAACTTCCTTAACATGCAGCACCTCAGTTAAGGCCAGTGTGACAGTCTGAATTTTAACTTTTAATGTAAAAGGCCTTAGAGCTTTTATATGTTTCAAATTTGCATCTGTATCATAGCTGAATCTTCCTTACCAAAATCTTAAGAAGGTGAAGTTTCAGGTATGTCCTATATAAACTTCTTTTCTATCTGTATCTGTTGTACAGCATAAAAAATGAGATTAATAACCCTTTCTGAGGGAATAGAAGATATTTCTCATCTTAATATCTTTATTGTTAAATAAAAGCTAAAACCTAAGAAAGGTTTATTTAAGGCCATTTTACCTAGCCTAAGTGCATTTAGAGAATCATAGAATCATATAATAGTTATGGTCGGAAAGGACCTTAATATCATCTAGTTCCAACCCCCCTGCCATGGGCAGGGACACCTCACACTAAAGCATGAAACCCAAGGCTCTGTCCAACCTGGCCTTGAACACCACCAGGGATGGAGCATTCACAACTTCTCTGGGCAACCCATTCCTGTGCCTCATCACCCTTACAGTAAAAAACTTCTTCCATATACTCAAACTAAACTTCCCCTGTTTAAGTTTGAACCCGTTACCCTTTGTCCTGTCACTACAGTCCCTAATGAACAGTCCATCCCCAGCATCCTTATAAGCCCCCTTCAGATACTGGAAGGCT
>WYDI02000493.1:25151-38982 GCA_009867235.2 Psittacus erithacus
CATGTCCTTTTTATGTTGAGGACACCAAAACTGTACACAATACTCCAAGTGAGGTCTCATGAGGGCAGAGTAGAGGGGCAGGATCACCTCCTTTGACCTGCTGGTCACGATCCTTTTGATGCAGGCCAGGATACGGTTGGATTTCTGGGCTGTGAGCATACATTGCTGGCTCATGTTAAGTTTCTCATCAACCAGAGCCCTCAAGTCATTTTCCGCAGGGCTGCTCTGAATCTCTTCTCAGCCTAACCTGACACTGTGACCCAGGTGTAAGTCGTGTAAGAAAAGCAAAAATCTTCAACAGGAGTCTGCTTCCGTCTCCAAGAAGGTGTTTTCCCTCCTGCAGACAGATGTGTAAATCTGGTTTTGGTCCTGTATTTTAACCATTCAGCATGCCTTACTGAGACAAAATGTGTGACAGATGCTCTTGATAGAATATTAAGTACCTTGCTTGGCTTTTTAAGGTTTATTTCAATACATAAATAATATGGTCGTAAAATATTTGTATTCAATCTCACACTTAATCACTTTGAGCACAATCAATATTTTCACTCTGAGTTTAATAGAAGCCAGTGTAAATAAGTAGGAAGCCTCTAATGAAAAGCAGTAAGCGACATTTTGCTCTAAGCTTTGTACATACCACCCTCAAGCTCACTGCACCATTCATGACCTCAGGGACATAATAAATTCACCAAAACAAAAATTCCCGCTCTCAGCATTAATCTGTGCCCACAGTGCTGAATAACAGCTTCCCACACTAATGACTTCCACACCCCGAAAATTACTCTTTTTAGCTGCAAACTGTTACTTCTGAGGGTAATGCATTTTTTACTTGATTGTCTTGGTCTAACTGAGCTGGAAAATAAGCCTCACACAGCTGCTTACTCGCTTCTCGCCCAAAGTGTGATGACAAAGAGAATTGAAAGAGAAAAGTGAGAAAACTGGTGGGTTGGGATAAAGATATTTTAATAAATAAAGCAAAAACAAGCAGAGCAAACCAAGGAATTTACTCACTACTTCCCACTGGCAGGCAGTTGCTCAGCCACCTCCAGGAAAGCAGGGCTCCACCATGTGTAATGGTTACTTGGAAAGACAAACATCACCGACCCAAAAGTTCCCCACTTCCTTTTTCTTCCCCAGCTTTAAATCCTGAGCAGATGTCATTTATTTTCATGCATGCATATTTATAAACACCTCTGCTTTATTTGCTGAAAAAGAAAACAGATGTTAGGGGTAAGGCACACAGAGTACCAGGATCCTTTAATTCTCAAAACTGGAATGTGTTTGGCTTTTATTTTTTTTTTTCTGACTGCAAAGACAATACTATGATAGTTCAAAACCCTCTTGATATTTGTTATGTGAAAATTTTTCTATTATCTTCCTCAAGACCTCGCATGCCTTATCACTATCTTATAAATGTTATTGTGTCTAAATAACTTTTTTCTATTGTTATTTCTTACTTAGTCCATGGTAGCTTCTGTTTTCTAGCAGTTATTCTCCCTCTCACCTCTGCTCTTCATACCAAGTCAGCTCTTAGTTTTATGTTAACAACCACAAGGTTTGTAGTTTGTCAGTTTATAAATTTATTGTATGCTCCTCTTCTTTAAGAATTATAGTTGCTGTTGTTCTATGCTGGTTTGCAAATATTTGCTAACATATTCTAGAAGTTGTGTGTATGATTCATAGACAGCTTTAAGGCCAGAGCGCTTACTGCCATTCGACTACAGCCTGTTCACATAAGACCTCCTCTCTTGTTCCAGTCTTCAGAGAAATCTCATGAATAACTACACACATTGTCAAATATAATAAATAATTTGAGTGGAGAAAGAAATCTCTATAAATACAAAAATTATTTTATGGCAAGTATTTAATGTCATTTAAACAAGCTTATTTACATCTTATTTACTTCAAATCATTAATGATATTTAAGCTTTAAGGACTTTATTTCTCTTGGAATACATTACAAATTATGCATTAATATCTTACTGGAAAAATACAGTTTTAACAGCAACTGGTTTCCTTTTTCCTACATTCGTGTGAACGCAAGATATAGAAATATCCGTATTTTTCAGTATAGAATTGTAGAGTGTCAAACAAACAGTAACAAATGTGGGGTCTGTTGGCATTCTTGCTTGTGGATCTACCTTTGTATAACTGAGCCTGAGGAAAAATTAGTCTGGGGACTGACACTGTCAAATTTTATGCTTAAACTCCTTAGCTCTGGTCAATACCTTCATATGAGCAGAGAAGATACCTCTCTTCTTCCTCTCCAGCCCAGGGAAGTAAACCTTCACACAGCAGTGTTGATGCTGCACAGGAATTTTCCCTTAGCTCCTCTCCGCTTCATTCATAGGTAACACAGATAACTTCACAGATAACTGCTTTACACAGATAATGTTTCTAACGAAATATTGGCTTTGCAGTGACGCAATATGTGGCAATTGTCAGTATATATGAGTTAGCTGGTATCAGATTACTCCTTAAATTGAGAACATACCATTTTCTCATTATCTATACTACAGCTCAATATTTACCCACCACTCTGATCAATCTTTTTATTTACTGACAAACGCAAGACACCATGTGGCCTTGTATTACAATATTGCCATTGCTAGCAACAGGCTTTGTAACGAATGTGCAAAGTCTCAGGACTGAATTTTGTCAGATTTTCTCTCTCTGAACTTTTTTTGACCTGCATGCAGCCTTGATTTGACTTTAAGAGCAATTTCTCCATTTGACCAGGCTCATTTGTTTTACTTTTTCTTACATGGTACAGACATACAGATAGCAGTAATAAGCAGCTATTCTATTTGGAACATGACATTTATGTCTCTGAACACACAGATGCAGTGTAGACAAAAACATGCCTGGTACACTAGCAAGGGTGTTCAAACAAATGGAGGCACAGAGAGAAGCACGTATGGGTACCTGCATGGGAGGATTAGAGATGGGGCTCAGGCTTAGATCTGCAGACCATGAGCTGTGAGCAAATCAGTAATTGTCACGTAAAGAAATGCAGACCTGGAGGTGGGCAAAACTCAGTTTTGAGTAGCAAGGGAAATGAAGGAATAGTATCTAACATATATAAAAGACATCTTATATAGTGCATTTGGATATAACAAGGAGATGCAGAGATATGGAAAATGCATATAATTGTGTTAAAAAAAAAAATACATTAAAAGACTCTGAAAGTGTTTCCTGTAGTAGTGAGGAAAAGCTCACATGAACATCATACTCCTCCCAGTGAAGGAATCCAGACACCTACATCTCTCTTTAACATGCTCCACATCCCACTCCACCACCAGAATGAAGCAGTAGAAACCTGAGGAACATGGAAAGGCTTAGCATAAAACCAGGAAAAGGAACAGAAACTAAGTATTGTGTTTCTTATGTTTTTACTTATACTATTAATATTACTGAGACTTTTTCTGTATAGAAGTATTCTAACTTTGCAATTATTTCTTATTCTGTAAAAAATCGATATGTACTAGTAATGATTCTTGAACTAGACTGTTAAGATTTCAGTTGTTTTAAAAATAAATGTTTGGCTTTATATACACATACATGCATATATATGTGCACACATGCTATACGCATACGTATGCATATACATGTGTATATAAGGTGTGCTTCCTCTCTGCTCACAAAAAATATTTTGAGTATAACACAAATTCACAGAGGAATTGTACATACAAGATTTTGCCTTAGAAAAAGTATTTTGTTCAGCTTTTCTTTTGATGCACAGATTGAAGTACACATCACATCTTACTTTTCTATCAGTATATCTAGGGAATATGCTTGAAAAGAAAGACCTGCTATGTAATGTTCCTGCAGTAAAATGTCAGGTTCACAGCAATTTGATGTAGCACTTATATTTTGTCCAAGATCCTCCATCTGTTTCATATTTCCATAGGTTGATTGGCATTTGTGTGCTTATAGCATCTGTCCCATGAACATGCATAGGTTAGCATATTTATTTTACCTCTACCATTGGAGGTATTATCTGTGCGATACTCCTTTCTAGGATATTCTTCCTCAAGTGCTTTATTTTTAATTGATCAAATAGCCTTTCTAGCATGAAATAGTATGGCTGAAGCAAAATACTCAGCCCATGATAATCAGCTTTCACGGCTTCCAGCATCCTGCACACTGCCCATAGAAAAGGCAGTTTGCCACATTCTTTTCTCACCGCTAGGGGCATCAGTTCTTACATTTTCTAGGAAATATTTGACGCGATATATAGTGGTACTGTATTTGTCTTTTTCACAGAGGTAACACATTGCCTATTTACTTATTCATAATTAACAGATCCAAGTTTTTTACGCTACTGACATTTTCCAGTTCTTGACGCTATAGCTTACAGTTAAGTCTCAGAAAAGCAGTTCATACATCTTATCAGCAATAGCTTAGTCTAACAAGTATGGTTTTCTATAAAACTGGGTGTAGAGTGTTCATATATCTCAACATACTAAGAATTGTTTCTTTATTCACTAAAATTCCTCCTAGTTTGAGTTATTTTCTGAATACCAAGATATACCTATGAAGGAAGTCTTAATTACTTTTAGCTAATAATTTCCAATCAACAGCAATGGCATTTGGGAAGTTGGAGGGAAGAGAGTTATCCTTTTAGGACTGGTTTTATCTTATTTTAGTATTATTAGTATTATAGGGATATTGGGTCTTACTGGAATATTGCAACTTCACGGAAATGAAAGGGATTGAATTGGTAACCAGCCTATTTTACTGTCTTCTGTAATACTGATTTATTTAATCTCAAGATTCATTTGAAGTTTCCTTAATTTTGATAGCAGTACATTTGAAAATATAATGAATCAAAAGTATCTTTTTGCTTGAGTATACCTACACTTAACTGGAAAACCCTATTCACTAAAATGGTACTAAATGTGTAAAATGATATAACTATGAACTGTTGGTACAGTAAAGAAACTACTAAATCTCCTTTAGCAAAATCGCAGAACATAATGTAATAGGTCACATCTTTGTCAATTATTCTACTGACCCACAGAGGACTAATAACATGGAAGGAATTTACTTATAAGAAGTATTATATTTGCAAGTTATTGAGGACTTTGAAAACACTTGTCTGCATGACCTATTAATAAAAGAAAGCAGGATTGTTGGAGGCATGCTTTTTGAAAATTACATTTAAGCAGCCTCCATTAGCATTAACTTACAATTAATCTCAAAATGATTTTTTACTGTGAAAAGAAATGGATACAACCAAATCTGGTGGTATAAATATCATATGATAAGCATATACCATTCTTGATAAATACTGTTTAGAAAACATAAAGTCAAATATCTGTAGGATCATACTCTTCAGCATGTATAGTGTACATGTACATATACATATATATATATTTCCTGTGTAAGGGTCTCTAGGCACAAAACTCTGTGTCTTTAGTCTGAAAATGGGATTATGAACTGGCATTGAAATTTTGCAAGATTTATCAGTCATAGCCTTATTCCAAAAATCTGTAAAAGAAAACATTAATTTCAACAGTGGATGCTAATTTTAACTTTCTATAAAAATTTTTTCAATTTTCTTTTTTTTTTCTTTTTTTAAATATTTTTCCTATATTTAAAAGAAAGATCAGTGATGGCCCATAGGTACTTATTCAGTATATTTATAGATCAAAAGCAGATGTAATAAAAATGGAAAATAACACTGTAAAAACATGCAAACAACATACTGATTAAAAGTCCTATATTACAGGCTGCTAAAATATAGAAAGAAACCCTGATTATTGCTTTTTGAAAAAAACTGACTTCTGAAGTTTTTAGGGTTGAACTCTAAGCAAAAATGTTAAGGTGATAATAACACATGGGACTGGTGAACTCTGCTCCTCTTGATTTATAACACAGTATCCATTTATCATTAAATGACTGTGCATGCTGCCTTTGTTCTATTCATTCTTTCTGCTTTGTTAGCCAAATGCCAGGTTCATTTTAAAATTCTTCAGTGTCTTATAAAAGCTTGAATCTCATTTGCATAATTTCTCCACGTGCTCTCTTCATCTTCAATCTCAATAATGGTAAATTTGATTGTGGTATATGACATTACTGAACTGTAAAAGTTCAAGAATCCAAAAGCCTCAAAACATAGCTTCAAGATTTAAGGAGCTGTCATTTGGGACAGCTGAAATATGTCACTTCTAGAACAAGTTTAGTCTCTTTTAACTTAAGACATACACCACATCATATAGCCTTTTGTTTATTTCAGAATGAAGATGTTCAAAAAGGCTACTACTGTGGTATAGCTAATACATCATAATTTGTTATCCCAGGATAACTTGCTTATGTCCATAACCCCAGTTAGCTGTTCTACAAATCTAAGTCACACCTATCTACTTATCATTCTAATGTAAGTAAGGTTCTACAGCCTTTGGGATATATTTGAGTACTCTTGTATAATACTTCATTCTCTGAACAAACTCATTGGTTTCACTTAAAAGGCTTTCAAAGACTTCAATGAGCTGTGAAATTAAGCTCTACCCTTGTACTCTTTCCAATCTGAATTTCATCATGGACATTTGTACAGCTGTTTTGTTGTACGAATGTTTGTGCAAGAGCTTTTCATTCACCTGAATCCCTGATATTCACACATGAATGACCATATTCATAATCGCATCATATAAACATGAAATTACTAGCAGAGTCTGACACGGCAAAGTTGAATAAAGGTTGTGCAGGATAGACAGTCTTTATGATTGAGCCTTAGGCCTCACTAAGGTCTCATTTTTTACTCTGTCTTTTGCTGCTGAGATTTTTAACTAGGATAGAATCCTTATGTCGTATGCACAATTGAACGTCATGTGTTTGTCCTTACAAGTACCCAATATTGATAGTGGAAATATTACTGAAATCAGTAAAGCTGTATTAGTTTACAGCAGGTTAAGATTTTCTCCTATAGGTTGGGGAGAGAAATGATATTTGAACTTGTTTAACCTAAAGACTAGAAAATCAACAAAGAAGCAAAGAAAAGATTTGATTGTTGAATGCCTTATTTTAGGACAGTATTACAATTTTCAGGGAACCCAGCTCTGATTTTCAGTGATTCTCAGTATCAATGCTGTTTGAAGGCCATGGACTGACACTGTAGCACTTTCTGATGTTCACCACACCAGCTGAGTATCATGCTGGCTTCTAGTCAGTAGATACGCAGCGAAGAGCAAGAATAGCTACTTTCAAGAAATATCAGAATCTAACCCAGTCGCACTAGGAATGGAAACATTTGGGAAAGGGAAAAGAAGAGTGTGTTGTGCTAATGACCCAACATTCCTCTCTTTGTATTTTCCTAAATCCATTATTCTATGCAAAGTTTGCATGTACTTTGTAGTCACTGGGGATGGTGAGTTACTATTGGTTACAGCCAGAAAGTGAGTCTTATAATTTGAACAAACAGCAATACGCATGAGGTGACCTGGTATGATAGGATAATAATTCCTTTTAGTCTGTATATTAGAAACCCTCTGAGCTATTTCAGCTAATGAGAAAATAATTACAGATCACAACTGGTCCACAAGGAAGATGAATAGGGAGAAAAAAGGACTACTTTCTTTAATAATAAAGCAATAAATATATATTTTGAAGAGCTCAGAGATGGGGTTGCTTGTTGAATGACATGTCCTGCTTAAGATCTTACAAACTAAAATGTAAGATACAAGCACTAGCATTTGAAAATCTCAGAAATAGCAAGTTTGTCCTGTTTCAAATCTAGCTTACTCGTTATAACTTTTTAACATATTTGCCTGAGCAGATATTAGATTAAGGGTTGAAGACTGGGGAAAAATGAATGTAAGTTTCTTTCAAATAATTTTTGCCTCATTTGAGCCAAAGTCCTCTAACCACAAATCATAAAGCCTTTTGGAACAAGGTCGGTAGAGATAATATTAGTCCTGACAGAACTGGATAATTCTTATAGCCATAGAACATTTTCTTATGGGAATGTGATGATCTAGCATCATCACAGTTTTTAACATAGTTTAAATATGGGCAGAACATACTTTTGCAGTATGTGCTCATTATGGTACATTTTATTTATGTCTTACGCTAACTGGACAGTGCCTTTATTTTTTTTTTTGAGAAAAGCAACATATTTGAAAAACACTGCAGACAAACTATGGATGAAAACATTTAATATGGTATAAAATAGAACACTGGAAATCTTTGTGCTGAATATTTGATTTATTAGTATTATCAGTAAGTAATACTAGCTCATTAATATTTTTTCCCATTGCAGTGTTTAAAAAAGGCCTTTTTATCACTTGAAACATCAATTTATTGTAAACTAAAGAAGCATGGTCTGAAATTATGAGAAAATTTCTTATCTATTGCTCACACACCAGTCCCTGCAGTCTGAGGAGCCAAATTGTCATCACAATTCTTTGCTGCCTTTCATTCCTGACACATATTTGAAGGGGTGATTCTTAAATGTCTGTCCATCTGCCTATTTATACATGAAAGTTATAAGATATATGAAGACATTTTTTTTACAAACATTAAATTTAATTAAATGCTCTCAGAACACCAGGAGATAATACATGCATGTAATTTGTCCTGAAATATTGGCTGGCTTTTCACAGCAGCATGTGTGGCTACAGTAGGTATTAGCAACACTACCACCCTGACACCTGCATGAAGCAACAGAGTCACTTTAATGTAATTTAATAAGAAGTCTTTTGTTATTATATCAAAAATTGTACATTGCCAGTCGAGGTGGAAAATAAGTCCCAGAGGTTGTTCTCCCTTCTTCCATCTGCAGTTATTTTTAGAGGGCTTTAATATTTAAAAGTCTATTACTAATTTCAGTGCTGCCTGCACAAACTTGCTTTATAGTTCTATTGCCAAATTATCCCTTGAAGGCAAGTGCTGTAAATAATTTCTCAGTTCTGTTCCTAGACACTTGCCAAGGTCATTATCTGGCTTTCCCACAATCCCTCTATTCTGACTTTGTGAGTGGTAACTAAGAAACAGTTATGATATGCAATCACAAGCTGTGGTAGTCTTATCAAAAGCTGAAGATGGTCCCTGAGCACTCTGATGAAGCCAATGGCTCAGCTGCGCTTGCTTCCTTAATACTTCATTTATCTTTTGATTTGGTCAGCCAACAGAGCAGCAAGAAGAGCAAACATAAAACAGGCACTACAAAGCAGACATGACAGCCAGAAAGAAAGGAAGTTCTAGAAAACCAGCTGGCTGGATCTGATTATAGAATTCCGACATTTAACTTCTAACCAGAAATAATTTGTTCTTGTGTTCTTATACTGTGTCCTTGTCTCTCAAACTGTCAAGTTTGACATAACTCTTAAAAACTTAAATACATATTCCATGAAAAGTTATTCTTGAATAAAGTTTGAGGATCAAAAGTATTGCAATGTGAAGTTGTCCTTGTTTTATACAGCCTTATGGTAAAAAGCCACACCAAACTGCAGTATCAGATTGCCCATTTCTGAAAGCCATGGATTTACATGCATAAAGGTAAGACAAAAAAATCCCTGATTATATATGCAAATGCAGACACAGCTAAAAAAAAAAAAAAATTGTCTTAAATGTGCATGTGTAGATCAGATCCTTAGGTTTAAGAATCACATAAAGAGATAAGACTGCAGTTACTCAAGTTCACATGGCAAGTATATTGCTGAATCCCTAGAAGAATACAGCTCCCAGATCCACATCCTGGCATCTCTCAAACCCTCTGACTTTGAGTAATATTGTTTTTCTAACCCTAAGCATTTGTCCTCTAAGGATTGACAAGCTAAAAATTAAAATGCTTTACAAACTTCTGGCATTTCAGGGTGAAAGCTGGTCCCATTGGATAGAAAAGGGTGTTTGCGCCATTTTAACTGTTCAAGTAGAGATGGGTAAGAAATAGAAAAAAATAAAATTAAAAAAAAAAGGAAGGTCAGAGAGAAGAGGAAAAGAAGGAAAAGAGAGATAGAAAGAAAGACGGAAGGAAGGAGATACCAGGCTTCTGACTTTGAAACAATGCTGACAAGAAATGCTTGAGATTCTTTTACTTTCTTTAGTGAATAAATTCTGTATGTAGTATTTTAGTCATAGTCTACTTTAAATTCAAAATTTAGATTTCTACTATTAAATAGACAATATTCCTGGGAATTGGAACTCGATTGCACTTACTGTTATAATTTTAAGGTAGGGTCTCACACAAGTTTTTGCCTGGTCCAATCGGAATGCTTCTAAAAAGCTTCTGCACACAGTCAGGTATGTAACAAGGTACAGGGAGCTTTCCTATTCTGAATAAGCATTCTACATAAAACCATGGTCTTTTAGGAGATGAGACAGAGTAATAGTATGAAAGCAATTTCTCTATGTCTGTTCATGTGAATGATAGAGAATAATCCTAGAATCCTAACATTTTTTAAATTTGTTTGGACATACAAAACAGCAATACGTTATTTAAAAAAAAGAGAAAGCAACTTTATTAGATAAATTAAGTATTCTATAAAGTAAGATTGCATTGAATCCTAATTTTTGAGTTTTTGAGAATTTCATTCTGGAAAATCAACCCAGCAAGCCTTCCCCCACCTCTTTATTTTAATCCATGCAGAACAAAACCAGAATGTCATCAGCAAAATTTTTAATTTGCATTCACTCATGATTCAAGTTGGAATAACACAGTAAAGACTTCTGTATTAAGAGCCATGATTTATACAAGAGAAGAAAAGTATTTTGTACCTCTGTGCTTTTATTGCAGTGTTTTGACCTCAATTAAAATTTCTTTAGTAAAAGTATATGTAAGCAGTTGCCTTCTACAATTGGAGAATTAGTTCTTTGTGAGTTTAAAGTGTCACATTTTCCACAAATTTCTTATACATTATAAACCTATATATATTATGTTTATCCTTTTGATATTTGTATAGGAAACATACACTCATCAACATAGATCATGGTCTGGGTTTATTTGTTTATTTTTATTTTTATATGTGAATACAATGTTTACCTGAAAAATATGATTTTGAACCACTGGAATAATAAACTAAATCAGCAAATATTTTTCTTTATAAACGAGCAATATATCAAGATAAAAAAAAATATACAGGTAGAAACATTGCTTTTAAATTGAGTTACATGTCCTTTAAAAAGGAGGGTTGGAAATAGTCCACATACGGGAACCTTTCCTGTTTCAGAATAACACTGAACTCTTATCTCAACTTACATTTTATTGCAACTTCTTATTCCACCCCTTCTTTACAAATTCATATGTTCCTCACATGAAAAAACCCAAAAGCCAAAAAAACCAGCAAAACAAAAGGCCAAAAACCTGAAAAGTAGTCACACAAATAAACAAAAAATATTACACATGCCTCTAACAATTAATTCTACTGCTGCATTTAAAGAAAGCTGTGTAGCTGATTAAATCTGCGTATGCTGTGTTTTAATTTGATTTGTCAGTCAGGGTTTCATTGCCCTTTTACCCCTTCTACTTAGCTTGTAAGTACTGATGAAATCACATTACAAATGAAATGGGGATTTTTTATTGATCAGTTAGAAATCTCAAGGTTCAGAGTAGGTCTATCCTTCAAAGATTTGCCAAAGTGGTTGTAGCAGATAGAATTGTTAATAAACTAAAATTATACTCCAAATTTAGAGCAGCTACTGCCTACAATCTATACCAGCTCCAAGTCCACTACCTTGATGTAAGTTATACTGATATAAACTCCTCTGCAGGGACATGCTCTATTAAGTACTACGTACTCTTCGGTGCACCAAAACCTGCCGCCTCTGTTTGCTGAGACAGCCTCTCTCTAAAGAGGCTTAGCTGCCATAGCTAAACAGTGTAGAACCCAAATACAATTTGGGATTTTTTCTCAGCTTCAGAAAAGGGGAGAGAGTTTAAGTTAGACACTTAACTTTTAGACAGCAAAATTCAGTTAAATTTTGCCCTTTATGTTCTGTTAAGCTCAAAAAATACTGAATTCCATCAGTCTTTTTCTCTTCTGGCCTTGTCTTATCACATTTCTTATCTTTCTCTTCTACTTCATAGATATCTTTTGCATTTTCTGCATAAGTTCTTTGCAACTTGTCAAAAATTATAACCTTTTGGTAGAAAAAGGAAAAAAAAAAAGCTTCTGGCAAAAATTCACTTTCTTATCATTGATAACCCAAAATGTGAGTCTGACATTTCATATCTTACTTTTAGTGGAAAAGGAGTCAAACCAATGCTCTTAAAATCACCCTGCTTCCCCCAATGCTTCTTTAAAAGTTTAGTATTCAAACTTAATCTGACTTTTGTGTTAATTTTATAGAAACTGTGTCTTATCTCCTTTTTTTTTTTGGAGGAAATTCAAAAGACAGTCTTGATTTAGCCATTCTCTGACTTTAATTGATGATAGACTGTGTTCTCAGTAAGTTTAAAACAATGCGTCTTGTTAATGAGAAGCTCAGATAATTTATGCTCAAGTACTCATAAGATTGTTTCACATGCACATTTAATTCCCCAAAGAAGAAGTTGAATATACTGTAACAAAGGCTTTGCTATAGGCTAGAGGAAATACAGTAATTTGTCAACCATTGCACACACTCACAAAATCGTACCTTATGCCAAAGAAGATTTTTAGAAAACTAAAGAAACAACCTTCTATGTGTGAGAGCACCTTGTCATATTTCGACTGAATCATTCTACCTTTTTCACAGGTAAACTTATTTATATTTTTCTCAGCAGTGGCATGTGAGCTAATATATTCCATTCCTCACAGGAACTATTGAAATGGTGCCTTCTCAACAAATGAGCTTTCAGCTATTTTTCTGTTGCTAACAATTCAGAAAACTTTCAGGTGCCTCAGAGGTTTATCAGGATGAAAAAATCAGTGCTCCTTCAACTCTATTAACTCCATAGTGACACTGAAACTTTTCTAAGCTGTGCCAGTGCTTGTGTTGTGCCTGCAGCTCAGCCACAATAGCTAGCCATTAATGCCTGGTGTCCATAATTAGTTTTGAAGTTTATACTTTGTCAACTTTTCCTTGTGCAAGAATAAGAGGCCAAATAAGTAACAGACAAAGACTGAGGTCTTTGAAATAAACTTGAGGAATTACCTTTTTCTAAGTCAAGAAAAAATTTTCTGTTGACAAAGGTCAATACATTGTTCAAGTTTTCATTTACATAAAAACACTTACCTCCTACTATTGTTGCTGAATTTCATGGCATGGTCAGATTAGGAAATGTATATTTTTTCTTTTGTATAAAAGAAGATTTTAGTAGATTTACATATGTATATATGTAAAGTAAACATTTTTATATATATGCACACACATGGCATCAGTCTTATTCTAAATAAACTATCTTATTTTTTTCTAGAAATAAAATTTTCTAATGTTGTCAGTTTCTTAATTTGATGTAGATTTCGGTGTCTTTAGTTCCCTGTGCGATACTGCTATAAACTAGACAGAAAGGGCTAGCTTCTGGAAGTTGACTGAGAAAACAGTATGTATTGATAAAGCTGTGAAATGATTTTTTTCATCAGTGCACATCAGCTTTTCCAAATGTGAGTGAACACATTAGTTACTTTTACATTGTGAGTCATGTACAAAAAAACTTAATGTACCTAAGAGGCACAAAAATGCATCATGCAGCTTGGAAAACTGAGGGTGTGAAGAGGTCTGAGAAAGATTTCTAGGTTCACTCTATGTTGTGGTTTAAACCCAGCTGGCAACCCAGAACCACGCAGCAGCTCGCTCACTCCCTCCCTGCCTCCCCCTGCTTCTGAAGGGATGGAGAGGAGAATCAAAAGAATGTAATTCCCATGGGTTGAGATAAGAACAGTCCAGTAACTAAGGTATAACACAAACCACT
>WYDI02000496.1:0-13144 GCA_009867235.2 Psittacus erithacus
CCCAGGGAAGAGCTTCTGCCTCAGAGCTCATCTCAGTCTCCCCTCTGGCAGGTTAAAGCCATTCCCCTTGGCCTGGCTCTACAGGCCTTTGGCCAAAGCCTCTCTCCAGGTTTCTAGTTGTTCCCCTCTAGGTAATGGAAGACTGTTATAAGGTCTTCCCAGAGCCTTCTCTTCACCAACCCAAAGAGAGTGATGTAATTGTGGTTTGCTGGTGTGTAACTGCTCTTTCTCCCCACTGGTCCTGATTAACTCCCTCAAAACCTGGTAAGGGTCAGTATTCACTGGAGCAAATGCGTGGATCAATGTGCTGGAAGACACAGCCTGGGTTTATCTGAAGCAAAACAGACTTTCTCCAGCCATCCTTCAGAGCGGTTACGGGGCTCGTGCAGGGTGAGGTGCTGGGTCTGAAGCAGTAACTCACAGAGTTCTGTGGTGTTGCAGATACTATAAATAGTTGTTTTGAGGGACTTTTCCTCAGGATTTTTTCCATAGTTATATTAAAACGAATCTTAAATAACTATTTCCCTTTTCGCTTTAGAGGAGAATAGCGCAGACTGTGGGAGTAGTTCCGTCTCCAAAACTCCCCAACCAACCAGGCAGTGGGAAGTGGGGGAGGATGGACTCCGGTGTTAACATCATCTGCATTCCCTGTGATCCCAATAGTGTATCCCTTTAAAAATGCCTGAAAGCTGCAGATGGGGCTTGTGATCCTCCCTTGGTGAAGCTGCCACTTGTTTGCTTTTCAAGTCTTGGGTTGTGCAGTTCAGATCTGTTTCCATCGCCATCAGATCTGGTCATCTTCAGTCGCATGGGAAGGTGGTATTTATCCCTCCTCCCTCCCAAAATGGTCTGTGTCCCTTCCTGCCCATGCCATGGGCACGGTGTCCTGAGTGTGATGGCATTGGAGGCTGATGCAGATGTTGGCTGTGCTGCTGGCATTGGTTAAAAACACTTGTTGTCAGTCTCAGTGAATGCAATTAGGCTTGAGGAGTCACTGTGCCATTACAGCTGCCTTGAACATCCCCTAGCTAATGTATGTGCTTTGTGCTGCTGGCGCCTTCCAAAGCCTGATGAATGCTAAAGGAGTGATCTCACTGTAGGAGTGTAACGTGTCCCGCTGCCGGCAGCGATTCCTGACGCAAGAGGCTGGGAAGGGGCCGGGCTGGCAGGTTGTGGTGGCACATCTCTGCTGTGAGTGCTTTAGTGTTTGTTCTGGCGGGGCAGGGTGCAGGAGCTGAATGCGATGGTGACTGAAGCAGCTTCAAAGCCTGCAGCAGGGTTTGTTTCGCTTTGGAGCAGTGGGGATGGCATTGAAGCTGGAGCTTCACACAGTGGGTTGGAAGGGACCTTAAAGCTCACCCAGTTCCAAGCCCTGCCATGAGCAGGGACGCCTTCCACTGGAGCAGCTTGCTCCAAGCCCCTGTGTCCAACGTGGCCTTGAAGAAGCTGGTGCTTCCTCACAAGGAAATCACTGCAGCTCTCTGTGCTTCCCTGCTGGGGAGGCTGGTTGGGAGGCACTGCCTCAACCAGCGCCCGCTCATCTCAGTGGCAAATGCAGTTGTACCTGACGTCAGATTTTGATCTGTAGATGTTGTGGTGTGGCCGTGGTTCAGTAAAGAGCTTCAGCGTCCATCTGGGCTTACCCTGGTCTGAAGCCACCCTTATCTCTCAGAGCAGTTAATTCCACACTCAAGCGCTGCGCTGAATCAGGACCTATTTCCTTAAGGAGGAAGTTGGTTAAACACAGCATTTCTCTTGCTCGTTTGTAGGGCAGACTTCAGTTGTAATATCACTGCTTCTCAAGCAGACATTTGCTTAAGATAATACTTAAGATAATGACTCCTTGAGCAAGTCCAGCCTTGCTGGGATGAGGCTCTGCTCACACCAGTGCTGCTGTCTGGGTTTGTATCTTCTCTCTGATGCGTCTCTGTCATGTCTCTGGTCTGGCCACTGTAAATAGGAATTGCCCACAGCTCATGGGACCCGCAGTACTCTGCATTTTGATCCCATTTAGCTGGTCCAGACAGATTCCTGAGGCTTCTCCTGCCCCTGGGTAATGGGGCAGGTTGGGGTGGCGGGTGCTGCTGAGGTGGGGTGGGGTGCTGGGGTGCATCCTGCCCGCTGCGGCTCCCCGAGGGGAGATGGGGGTGTGGGGATGGACAGGGACCTGCCCACAGCTCCTGGTCCTAGCTCTGGTCGTCAGGATCATGTTCCTTGCTGCAGCCCAGTGCCCCGGGAAGGATTGATGGAGAGGGACAGCAGCCGAGGCTCCAGCTCCCGCTTTGCAGGTTAGTTTTTGGGCTGCCTTTTCTCCTCCCGCTTCATCTGTGGCGCAGGAGGTTTAGATCAGTTTGGTGGGAAGAAGGGATGTGTGTAGCTGAAGAGATGCTGTCTAGGTGTTGGGACAGCAAGGGGGGAATAAAGAAGTCCCCTGTGCTACCTCATCGCTTATGGTGCTTGGTGTGATATTTAGGATTAAACTTCCTCGTTGTTAGCTCCCTGCATAATAGCAAGGATGTGTTGTGCAGGCTGCTGGCAGCTGCTCTGTTTGTAAGTAAGCAGAGTCCTGAACAGAGAGGGGATGGCTGTGATGCAGAGGGTACAAAGTGGCAGATTTCAACCGTGCTGTTAAACTGGCGCTTATGTCCCACCCCATCATTTGATACCCGGTGTAGCTGTAACTGACTGATGCTGTGAAAGGACTGCAGTGTTGATCTGAAAACCTAGCTGTGCGCAGAGTTTAACCCAGGATTACAAATACGGTTCATCTCGGTGTGTTCCTTTAACCTTCGGTTAAACGCTGGGGACTTTTTCCCCTTACATTTTGGAGGGCTGCAAGGCAAAGGCAGCAAAGTGAGGAGAGGATATTGAAAAGAGCCCTCCAGTCCGGCTGGG
The DNA here is from genome assembly GCA_009867235.2 of Psittacus erithacus. Classification (NCBI taxonomy): domain Eukaryota; kingdom Metazoa; phylum Chordata; class Aves; order Psittaciformes; family Psittacidae; genus Psittacus; species Psittacus erithacus. The sequence goes on from WYDI02000496.1 coordinate 2,896, forward strand.
TCCTGCGCTTTCTCTCTCTAATCTCTTCCGTTGGGTTGTTTTATCTTATCAAGCAAAAAGCCCCAGAAATAGAAAGTTTTCCATGGCTAACAGGGCAAGCCTGGAGATGCACAGGCCCTGAGCTCTGTGTTGCCTCATTGCTCAACAAGAAAGAAAGAAATCAACCCATCAAATAGCAGCAGGTTCTAAATGGACCATGGCAGTGGTTTATCTCCGTTGGAGGAAAGGCCTCTTGTGGAAGCAGACGTAGCCTTGTGCCGATGCACGTTGCACCTCGGCTCTGTGTGCCTGGGAAGCTCTCAGCCTCCTCTCCCAAAGGATGACAGACGGAAAAGCGGGAGCAGCCGCTTGCTTTGGGCTTGTGACAAAGAGAATTCGCAAACTCTTCCGGCATTTTCCCAAGTCAAAGCCTTGGTCTGAGGGGCTCCGGTTGCTGAGGAGGCCGAGCAGGGAGGTTTTGCTGGTGAGAGGTAGGTGGTGGTGTAGATCCATGTGTTTGGGGGTGTTTGCTGGGTCAATATTGAGTGCTAAGGAGGTGTAAGGGGGTTCCTGTGGTGCTGCCTTGTCTGTGCTGTAGTGTGTGGCTGGTGTTGCACATCCACATGGGATCCTGCCTGGCACAGGCACCAGTGGCTCCAGCTTCTGTCCCAGCTCCTTCTGCAGCCCTGCTATGCCAGGAGTGCTGTGGTGGGGCACAGCTTGGGGCATCAGTGCCACTTGAAAGGAAAATGTGCCTTTTAGTACAAAACAGCTCAAAAGCATCTGCCTGGGTTTGCTCTCCAGATCCTGCAGTGATGCAGGGACCTCTCTGAGGGCTGGTTGCCACCAGGAGTTCTTGTTGCTCCTAACAAACAGGAGAACACCCTTGGGTGAAACCCAAACCACTGTTTTCAGACAAGTGAAACCGAAACCATCTCATTTAGCCTTAAAACTGCTCAGACCCCCAGTGATGGAGCTGTGGACTCGAGGCAGAGACAGAGCTGGATCGTTGCCATAGGGGATGCCAGCAAATGCTTTGCAGGGAAAAGATGACCCTTGGCTGTGTGGATGCTGGAGCTGGTGGTGATGCTGCAGGTCCTGCCCTGTCCCTGGCAGCAGCAGACACCACCAGCTCTGGCAATGCGCAGGGCCACATCCTGCAGCATCCCTGAGGTTACCCCAGTGACGTCCCTTTGGGCGAGGGCAGAGGCACCGAGCCCAGCCCTGTCGTAAGCAGCACAACTTGCACAATCAAACCTCACCATTTAAAGGGGTGTGTGGGATGCTGGAGGGAACTGGAGGAAATCTCTGTTCTTCCGCATTGTGCACTCCCATGGCAGCTGGGTCACACTTCCAAGGGGTTCCCTTCACTTTGTTGATGTTGGGATGCAGTTCTCATTTGCTTTTGGAGATTATTGTGAAGTTAGTTGTTTAATGAAAGGGGGGATCTGGAGCGAACTGGAGCTGTCAGGAAACTCCTGCATCTCCATGGTTCACTTTAACATCACACAAGGGTTTCGATGGCCTCTTTGAAACATGCCCTCTGCAGCCCCTTGTGTACCAGGGCTGGCAGCCCAGGGAAGGGGGAACCCAAGGGGTGTTTTCGCCAGGGCCCAGCACAAGCTTTAGCCAGAAACTGATGTTCAGGAGCATCCCAGGGAAGGTGTTGGGACACTTTAGTCCTTTTCCATCCTAAATCTGGGGACAACTGTACCCGGTTTCCCATTGACCCCCATGCTGTGTTGCTCTGGGACACAGGAGGTTTTGCTTAAGGTGAAAGCCTGGCTGGGATCAGGTCCTTGGAGCCTCTGTTGTCACTGGGGCAAGGATTTGGCCCTCTGCCATACAGCAGCACCTTCCTCTTTTGTCTCCCTTTTCACATTGAAGGATGCCTCATAGCATCAGTGGTATTTGGGGGGCGGGAGCTGGCAGGATGACTGCGGTCCTATATTTAGGTGCTTAGATGGGCATCTGTGTTGAACTGTTTGACTTTATCGAACTTTATTCCCCTGAGGAACTTCTATCTGTGGAGAAAGGGAAATTCCTGCTGGCTCCCAAGGTTTTCCCAGTCTGAAATCTGACTCCTGGCTTATTTCTGTTAAAGAAAAGCCATTTCCAAGCATTTCCCTGTTGGACTCGAAGGGAAATTATCTCAAAGCCGAAGTGGAGGCGTCCTGCTCCTCTTGGCAAACCCATCACGTGGCTGCTGCCTAAAGCTGTGCTGGGCTTCTAAAATTAGTATTCCCGGCCGGATACGGGGTGATTAGAGCTGTTAATAGGTGACGGTGACTAAGGACGTGCCATACTTTAATCCTGTAAAGAAATGCCTGGCCATGATGGGGCTGATGCGGAGGTGTGCTTGGGAACTGTCATTGCTGTGGTCTGTGTTATGGATTTCAAGCACTCTGTGCCTCCCCCGTTCTGAGATCCCACACTGGTTTGGGTTGGAGGGACCTTAAAGCTCACACAGCTCCAACCCCTGCCATGGGCAGGGACACCTTCCACTGGAGCAGCTTGCTCCAAGCCCCTGTGTCCAACGTGGCCTTGAACACTGCCAGGGATGGGGCAGCCACAGCTTCTCTGGGCACCCTGTGCCAGCGCCTCAGCACCCTCCCATGGAAGAGCTTCTGCCTCAGAGCTCATCTCAGTCTTCCCTCTGGCAGGTTCAAGCCATTCCCCTTGGCCTGGCCCTCTCCAGGTTTGTTGCAGTCCCAGAGCTGGAAACAGGATGCAGGGGGTGCTCCCCAGAGCACAGGGGAGATGCTCGAGCCCACCCCAGCAGGATGAGTTCCTGGGAGCAGGAGGTCACTGCCCAAATGCTGCACTAAACAGGCAGAAGGGCCTTCCTGCTGGTGCCAGAGGCTCAGGTGAACCTACAACTGGAGCATCCTCATATTGGCACCTCCAGCAAAGACTTGGCGAGTGTCCCCCATTAAAAGCTTTTCCAGTTGCTCAAAAGGTCACGCATTAAATTACCATGTAACTGTGCAGCTTATCTCTAATTAAAGGGAAAAAGAAGGCAAATGTCTCTGCTTTCCCTCAGGCTTCCTGGAGACAACTGCCTTGGAACAGGAGGATGATGGACAGCTCATGCCAGATGAGTGTGAAATGATAAATGATTCCCTGTTTCCCCTGGAGATCAGTGTTTCCCCCCCTCAGGCTCCAGCTCCCAGCAGTGGCTCAGCTCCTCTCATTCATTCTGGGTCATTCAGTGAGCAGAAATCACTGTTTTCAGTTCAATTATGGGCCGTTCCTTTGCTTTCCTGCAAGCTCCAGATATTCAAACCCGATGACCCAAATGCTAAAGAAAGAAAAGAGAAAGGGTTTTAGGATACAAGTGGCTTGGAGCAGGGTGGCAGGAGAGGGCTCTCAGTCCCGTGTCCTGTGCAGTGAACCCTTTTGCCTTGCTTTTAGGATGTGTATTTATCTTCAGGTCGGTGACCTGGTTCTGGAATTTTGGGTAGTATTTAAGGTGAATGTGCTGTTTGCTCAACAGTTAAAAAGTAGAAGGCTCAGAAGGGCTGTTAAAGCAGAAGGAGGTTGTTGGGTCTGGTCAGGAGGGTCTGAAGACATCCAAGCTTTGAGGGAAAGGGTTGGGGAGCAACAGCCATGAACACGTGGTGACTGATGGGTCTGTGGATGGGGCTGGCTGTGCCAAATGCAGCCATGGGCTGGGGCTGAGCTGGAGCCTGTGACTCAAGAGGTTAAACCTGGGCTCTGCAGAGTGGTCTGTGTGGTTCCGGCCTTGTACTAGTTAATGTCTTACAGGATGGGTCAGCATCCAAAGCAAACACGCTATGGATGTGCCTCTCCGTGCCTGGGCAATGTGTGTGTGCTGGGGATGGGAGGTCACAGCCCTGGATGTGTCTGTACCCTCTCCAGGGGTGGCTTTTTGCCAGTCTGGTGGTAGATCTCTGCCTCGGCCACTTGAAGCATTCATATTTAGTGACCTTAAACAGTTTGACTTCTGTCTCATACAAAGATGCGTTTTCCCTCCTGGTGCTGGGAGGTGAAGCATCCTTTCCTGGTGAAGCAGCCGAGCTTATGCTGCAAGCACTGTGTGGGTGCCATTTCCAGGAACCATTGCTGGGCAGTGGTGTACCCCATGGCTTGGTGGGACTCGAGCATCTTCTGTGTTGTGTGTATCAGTGCGCCAGCAGACCAGGGAAGGGAGCACTGCCTGTGCTGTGGCATTGCAGCAAGAAACACGGGTTTCCCTGGGGAGAGGTTTTGCTCTGGATGAGGTGTTCTGGTACCTCCCTCCATCCCCAGGATGTGCCTGAATGGGGACATGTGCCTGGCTGGAGTTCTGACCATGCCAATGCCCCTGAGCATCGATCTGCCCCAGGCAGCAGTCTGGTCCCTCGCTGGGGTTCCCCCACTGCTCCTCGATGGCAGTCACAGGTCCCAGGCCCTCACTGTCTCATTTCTCTCCATGCAGACTGCAGATACACGTGCCACCAGGAATGCCTCAGCCTCATCCAGCTGGATTGCCGCCGGCCCAGCCAGTGCCAGAGCCAGCTCTCTCCCGAGAGCACCCTCCTGCCACCCTGCAGCCAGGTACGTGGGGAAGGGGCTCCACGGGGGTCAGCAGCCTCATGGTGACCCATGGCAGCTCCTCTCAGAGCGGGCTTCGTGCTCCAGAAGGGTTTTGCAGGAGGGATTTCTGCTCAGAGAGGTTCTGCAGCCCCAGGCAGCACTCGCTGCCCTGGCCCTCTGCCCTGCCTGGATTTTACAAGGAGCTTGATAGCTTTGTTTTAGGAGTTTCAGATATCCCAGGGGATCAAGGCACTTCAATCTGTATTAGGGGTGTGTAGTCAGCTTAGCTGTTTGCTTAACCCCCCCTAAGGATCCCATGATGTCTGTGATGCTGCAGAGGCCTGCATCTCAGCGTGGGTATCTGCTGGGACAACTGTATGATGCCACACAGGTTGAGATGTAAGACAATGCTGGAAGCTTAAAACATTGCTTAGAAACCCTGCTGCAGTGGATTTGACTTGCAAAGAGCCTTTTCAATCTCTATATGCTTTTTTTTTACCTGTATTCTCTCCTTCATTATAACTGTGCATTTATATTCCTCTTTGTGGAGGACGTTGATGCTCTTGAGAGGAAATGGAAACGTGTGCTCTGTCAAGGAAGGCACAGGGTTTCTGTTGTGGGTTTGGTTGTTGTCTGTGCTTTGCTGCATGAGGTCTGCAGAGCTTGGCCTCACTGGTGTGTGACTGAGCAGTTGTTGCTCAGAAACAACGGTGAGGACCCATTTAACCTGAAGTCTGATGGGCTTTATCTGAAGTTGTGCATTGCAAAGGGACGCTGAATGGATTCTCCACTGTGCCTTGAGGCATTTGTACACGGGTGTGAAGCCGGAGTTGTGTTGACATCTCCTTCTGATGTCGTTGGGCTTCTGCCAGCAGCATGAGGATAGATGGATTGTATCGGAGAATCAGAGGAGCTTGTTTCTTCTTCAGAGCGATAACGGAGCCGGGGGTTATTGATGGTCCCAATAACAAGCACTGAGCCTGCGCTTCGTGGCGGTTCATCACTGACACGTCCCTGGTGTGATCCTGGGAAGGGGGAGGCATTTTGTGCCAAGGGAACAAAAGTCTCTACGCTTACAAACAGAAATCCATAAACCCATTGCGAGGTCCTGGGCAGGGCTTGCAGCTTGGAACCCCCCTGAACAGCAAAGCGCTCTCTGGGGTCTTGTTATCTGTGCTAGGAATGGCTGGAGGGCTGGGTGGCTTGGGAGGTGTGGGGGCTGGTTTGAGGGGGAAGCGCTGTGATAAAGCTCCCTCCTTGTTTGTGGAGAATGGATAAGCAGGGAAAGAGCCCCCAAGTTTTAGAGAATCATGGAATGGTTTGGGTTGAAGGGACCTTAAAGCTCCTCCAGCTCCAGCCCCTGCCACGGGCAGGGACACCTTCCACCAGAGCAGCTTGCTCCAAGCCTCATCCAGCCTGGCCTTGAACACTGCCAGGGATGGATGGATGGATGGAAAACAGTGTCCGTATTCCAGGATGCCTGAATATACTGGCAGTGAGGAAGGGGATTGCACACTGAAAACACAAGGAGCTCAAATTAACATAGTTGTAAGTCATTAAATAGTATTATCAATTGTAAGCGAGCTAGAAACATCAGAGAAACAGCTACTTTAATGTCACGTAGTTAAGTACTGTTCACGTGTAATACCAGGCATTTATAATGTGGGCTTTGAACCAGCAACGCACTTAAGAGTACCTTACATTTGGGTCCCAGATTAGCCTCCCTGGGTGAAATCCAGACTTGGCTGAAGCTGGCAGAAGCCTCCACTGGGCTCGGCAGCACCAGTTTGGTCCCTGGTTTTGGTAAAGCTGGTCATGCATTAATGGGAGCTGCTGCTGAACCAATGGGTCCAAATCACTCTGAGATTTATTTGCCTGGTTTTGTACGGAGCTGATGTCCCAAGCAGGTGGATTGCAATGGAAAAGTGAGGGCCCTTTGGATAAGCCCATGGAGTGATGCAGTGGGAGTGCATCCAGCTTCTCATGGGGCACTGCGAAGCTGCCTGCAGCCCATTTCCATTGTGAGATGCTCTGGGCTGAGGCTTCAGTGCCTGTGCCATTCACCAGCCCAGTGCTCACTTTCTTTGTGTGTGGCACATGCTCCATTTAAGCCTCTTTCTCTCCTCAAGGGAGTCTGTGTAGCAGAGGAGGTGCGTGCCGCTGCAGCAGCACACGTGCCGCTAAGAGGAGAGCTTATTTATTTGCCATTTGGATTCTTGCCTTCCTCTTTAAGATGCAGATGTTGCATCTTCCTGCCAGTCTTTATGTTGACATCCTGGTTTGTATTCATGGGATGCTGCTGGTGGTGGGGTAGAGAGCTCTCACAGCTTTGTAGCAAGTCCTTCAGCAAGCAGGCACAGATGGAAGGAAGGGTATGAAACCCTTGGTGTTCTCCCAGAGAAGTTGTGGCTGCCCCATCTCTGCATCTGTTTAAGGCAGAAAAGCTTCTGCCTAAGAGCTCATCTCAGTCTCCCCTCTGGCAGGTTAAAGCCATTCCCCTTGGCCTGTCCCTACATTCTTTGTCCACAGCCTTGTCCAGCTTTCTTGTTGGCCTCTTTAGGTACTGGAAGCTGCTCTAAGATAGCATAGGATGGATTCACTCAGTGGCACGATGCTCTCAGGCCTTGTTCTCTCTTCTTTGTCTGAAGTATAGTGGAGAACTGTTGGTGTGTATGTTAATACATTACCTAAGCAGAGTCCTTTTGAACACAGTGTGTCAGGCTTTCCTTTACCCCCCCACAAACCTGCTCATGAATGCAGGTGGGGAGAGCCCATGATGGGATGTGCTGCATGCCTATGGATGCAGAGCCCCCACCAAGAGAGGATGATAGAAGCAGTGCCCTGCTCCTGCCTGGCTCCAGAGATACTTGTGATCTTCACCAAGGAGGAAGGTCAGAGCTGCTTTAAAAGCTGCTGGGTAAAATGCAGGGTGTGAGTGGGATGGAGGAGCTGGGGAGAGTGGGATGGAGGAGGTGGCTTTGGGGATGGGTCCATGCGTGGTGGGAAAGGGAAGCAGGGATAAAGCTATTGCTCTGAGGCTCTTTCTAAGGACAGCACAGCATTTTAATCAGCCTGGAGCAAGTGCTTCTTGCAGACAGGACCTGAAGCGGAACTGCTTTTCCCTGGGCTGCAGTAGATGCTGCCTCAGCCGGGTGCTGAAATCACTCCTGCTGCTCTAAAAAGAGCCGCAGAGTGAAGAGGAACCCACTGTCCTCCCACAGCGTGACGACCCGGGGCTCCTGGCACCCCAGGGAGGGTCCTTCCTTCCCCATCACCTTCCAGCAGCCAAGGTCCAGCCTGGACTTGCTTCCCTATGGCAGCAGATGCAGCGCAGCTCTTGAGGATGCATTAACAGGGAAGGAGCGCGGAGCCGGCCCCCGCGGTGATGTGTTTTGGGTACCAAAGGAGGCGCTGGGGGCAGCCAGGGGCCGGGCAGTGCCCATGGCCAAACCCAGCTCCTCATCCCCAGCGTGCAGCAGCGGGGTGACGGATTCTGCAAGAGGAAGTGGCCGGGCTGCGTGGTGCGAGGCGGGCGCAGGAAGGAGAGGGGATGCTGCCTGCCTGAGCGAGTGCCCCGGGGCACCAGAGCGGGAGCACCGGGGGCCGAGAGCGGGAGCAAACTCACAGCTCTGCCCCTTCCATGCTGCCCCAGCGCCGCTGCGCAGGGAGGCGGGTGTAGGAGGAGAGGGAAGGGTTACCCAGCACGGCTGCCTGTTAAAGAGAAATAGCTCCGGAGGATGAGCAGAAGCAGCTATTGCAGATAAGCGCCGGCGAGCTGAGGATGTGAGAGCCGGGTCCTTGCTAGTGAAGGAGCCGGAGCGGGTACCACCGATGGTCACCAGCCCCTCGGTGAGCCCCGGGTGTGCTCGGCCTCTTGCCTCTGCCGGGCTTCGATGACCATCGGCAGCAGCATGAGCAGCGGGTACTGCAGCTTGGATGAGGACCTCGAGGATTGCTTTTTCACGGCAAAAACCTCTTTCTTCCGGAGCACACCGAGCAAGGTCCCTGCCAAGGTAACGGCTTAGGAGCCAGTGAGGAAGGGAGGGGGGAGACTGTGGCTGTTGGTGCTCCTGCACGTTTGGCTGCAGGTGCTGCCAAAATTAGCTTGCAGCTCGAGTCAGGGCAGTGCTGCTGGCGGGGAGAAGGGCTCTAAGTGCCTCTTGCAGGGTCCCTGCTCCCATGCAGGGGGGTCTGCGCTGCTGCAGGTTTATCTCAGCCATGTCTCAACCTTTTGCATGCCGGGTTTTCCCTTCTCGGGGGGGGCACAGTGGATATTGTGACTCCAAATATGTGTTTTCAGCTAGAGGGGGGCAGGCAGCAGCTGTGAGCTGACATCCACAGGTTCAGCTCCTGGCCAGGGACCTGTGGTTTGGCCTCCCAAAATATGCAGCGTTGGTGAAAATTGCCCCTGTGAGATGGGAAAGTTACAGGAATAAATGAATCTGTGAACTTAGTAATGGAGCGATGAACGTGGCCCTTTTCTGAGTGCTTTGGGTGCATGTGTACGTGCCTTGGAGAAGGAGAGAGCGCTTGGCTGGTCTGTCTCACCCTGGGATGGGATTTCTGTATCAGTCAAATTGATGAGGCTGCTCCTGGGGTTTTAAGTGGTTATTAAAAACAAACCGAAAGCAACCAAACATCCCCATCAGAAACTTCAGGGCCCCAACTAGAACTGAGCATAAAAGGAGAAGGCACAAAAGGCCCCGAGCAGCGGAAGTGGGGGTTTCACTCAGGAACAAGAGCCCTGCGGTAGTGAGCAATGAGAGCTGGCCCGGGGAGCAGCTCCCTCACCTAGAGATTCCCCTGCAACCCATCAGCATTGATGTGCTCCTCTCCAGGCTCTGCTGTGCTTGCAGGAGGCTGCTGAGCTGCAGAAGCTTTGGGGTTCAGCTTCGTGCAGGGTGTGATCCTCAGGGCTCTCCCCACAACCTGGGCTGTTCCCCATGGTGGGGTTGAGAGTTTCCATCCATTGGCAGTTTGAATTCAATGTGGGATATTCCCTGTTAGGCAGCAGCTCCCTCTCGCTATGATTAACCGGCACGTACTGCTGGTTTTTAAATGTCATTTGATGATTCATTTGTGGAGGAGATGCAGAAGACGATGGTGTTAATGTGCAATAGGTGCTGCACCCCATGCTGGTTTAGCACTGTTCCTCTCAAGCCAGGGCACTGCAGATCCTCAGCTACCTTTTGAGATCAGCCTGATCACATTCATGCTCAGGAGGTCTCCCTCACATAGGGATGTTCCAGTCCCTTTCACCTAGCTGCTTGCCTGGATGTGGTGCAGAGCTCAGGGCCGCTGGAGGAGATGAAGCTTTGGGGGTTTTGGTGTTACAGGGAGTAAATGGTTTCTGTGCGTGCAGAAGAAACCCACACACAGAGAATGTGCTGCTCGACCCAAGGATGTTGTGTAACGGGACTGTGTGCGGAGGTGGATTCCTGCGTGTCTCCAGCGAGAGGTGGAAACCATCCTCAGGCCTTGGTGGAAGGGGTTTATGGAGGGTTTGTGGTGCCGCAGGTCCTGGATGCTCCTGGATGGAGCTGGCCCTGGAGCGTGGTAGGAGGAGGATGAGGAGGTGGAGGTGCTCTGGTGAAGCTGGGCTGGATGGTGTGAGGAGGGCACCAAGGACAGCCTGTGCCTGTGGAGCAGCCTGGAGAGGCGCTGGCACAGGGTGCCCAGAGAAGCTGTGGCTGCCCCATCCCTGGCAGTGTTCAAGGCCAGGTTGGACACA